>RJWT010003338.1:0-36858 GCA_004365215.1 Cuniculus paca | reverse complement strand
TAACATGAGGATTCCAAACCATTTCCCATAACAGAGCCTGATTGGAGGATTTTTGTTCTTGACTCCAAGAAGAAATCTAGATGAATCCTGATAATAGATAGCTGTCTCATCTATGTCTTATAACCATTTCAGTAAAAATCTTTAAAAGCTCATAATTTTTCAGTTTATTGTACAAGCTGAATGATTGTTCTTGTGCCTGCTTTCCAGTCAATATGTATTTGGTTGGAAGTTGGCTATCACTGTAACATACAACCCAATCTATGTTGTACAACCCAAGAGGAATGAATTTGTATTACATTGGTACCTTGGTTCACAAACTTAATTCTTTCCATCATTCTGGTCACAGAATTCCTTCCATGATTCTTGTTGCAGCAGAATTGCAGCCACGAATTCTGAACTGAGATAGCACAATAGTTTGCTGGTCCTGACATAACAGAATACCACAGATCAGAAAGTTTAAACAATAGAAGTTTATTTTCTCACTGTATTCGAAGCTAAAAGTCTAAAAACAATGTATGAGCAGGTTTAATTCTTTCTGATACCTCTTTTCTCAGATTGCAGACTGATAACATTGTCTTCACATGATCTTTTCTCTGTGTGTATTTCTGGTGTGTCTTCCTCTTATAAACACCCCAATTATACTGGTCTGGGATCTGATCTGGAGTGGCTTCATTTTAATTTCACCTGCTCTTCAAAGACCTAATCTCCAAACATGGTCCTCATCTGGAACACTGAGGCTGGAAAGTCATTGTATGAATGGGGTAAGGGGGTCTTCAACCGATAGTTTTGACTGAAGACCCAAGATTTCCTTTAACTATTGGAAATTCTACATATATATCAGAAGAACCTAACAGCTGTGAGTAAACAGATAAGCTTCCATCAGTACTAAGTATCACTCTACCTGATACCTAAAGCAGAGGCGCTGTGGTTCCAAACTTGTTAAACTATTGCCCAGTAGGTGTGAGATTCAGATGTTAACCCAAACTCTTCTTGATCATTTCCACATATGCTAGGTATGCATTCCCAGAAATATTCTAGAATACCTATTAAGGCAAAGGGTACTGTAGAGTCTTGCAATATGTGTTAGTGAGGGTGCTAGGGGAACGATTTTCTCCAGCCTGAGACTCCTGAGTTATGCCAATGATTATTATACACTCCCATTATAAACAGTAATGGTATGGAACTCCTGTGATGGTTAGCACCCTTCACACATAACTAATGCATCGTTAACACTACCTAGAGGCTAATACTATCTAGAAACAGTATTTGACTCTCATTTTCTATGCTCAAAGCTTACTAGGTCATCCTGTGATCTCTTTAAAGCTGAATTGACAAGCATAGCATTGATGGCAAAATTTAGTTCAACAACAGGTAAAGTAAATACCAAGGCTTGCATTCGGAATAGTCAAAACTTTTTCTGTGTCAAGTTCTTAAAATCTTAAAATTAGATTGTTGACAGTTTCATACTTGTATGTAAAGATTTGTGATCATTCCATGAAGATCAAATACCTTGTAAGTAAAGAACAAGTAATTCTGGTCATATTTAAGAAAATAATTTCTTAGTAAATTACACTCATACTACTGTTAGAGAAAATATGAATAATACTTTTATAAATTAGTTATGAATTAGAATTTGACTGGTATAGTATTTGCCAAAATATGTACAATACACAATATCTATATGTGGACAAACATTCATAGACAGTTAAGAAAGAGTCAATTGTCCATAAAATACACATAAAACATATGAGGGGTTTTTGTCCACAGCTCTCAAAAGAAACAGGTAGATGCTTGAATCTGAGAGTGTCCCTGCTATCCTACTTTCATTGATGAGTGAGTTTAACCCTAGTATGAAAATGTTTACTTTTTTTACTTTGTTTTGTCTTGTGACGAAAACACTAAAAATATCAATACTGGATAGGTTTGGACTGAATTCTATGAACATTCTCCTCCTTACTCATAGTCTTGCTTTATTTTTGTCCTCTTTTGACAGACAGAAAAAAAAAAAAGTAAGCTGCATATTTTTTGCCAGTCTTATGGTTGATGAGCTACTTTCCTTCTGGTGGGACTAGTCCAATCCATTTTTAACTAGCAGCACAGCAGTCTTTAGTTCGATCTCCAGGTTCTATGCCACTTGGCTGTATAGGAGTGGCCCCTTAGGCAGGGAGATGAGCTGCCCAAATTGTCCTTCTAGGACTTGCAGACTGACTATGGGAGTCCAGAGGGCAGCCTGCCTCCAGTTGTTATCTACATACAGCTGGCAAAACTACCTTGTTTGACTGCTATTCAGTCACTGAGTCAGGTAAGAGCTTCAGGATCAGGTCATTTTAGGATGAGGGCACTAGCAGGCAAATTTCTCTTCAGATTTTTCTTCTGGTGCCTAAGAATTTGTTGGGGCTACATAGCAGTACACTTTCTCTGTCCAATCCTGCTTCTTTCTCCTTCTTTTCACAGATAATTATCCCCAATTAGAACCCTACACTCAACTTTTCACAGATATTAGTTTAGCACCTACTGCTGGAGAACTCAATCTTTGGCAGGCTTTTTGAATGCCTGATTCTTATCTTTCTTGATTTTTCTTCCCACATTCCCTAAAGCAGTGGAGCATGGATGTCTGGTAATAGCATCTGAGAATTCATACCTGAGAAAAAAAATCATAGAATTTTCTAGATGCACAACAACTTTTATATATGACTTACTTCTTCATATGATTGCATCAGTGAACACAGAGATGAGGTACACTTCCTGTTGGCAGAAAGCCGGTTCTCTTGTGATGAGCTAGTGTTCTTCAACTCCAGGATGTTGAGGCCACTTTGTAGATTCTGAGGGGTTTTACCCAAAAGGCCAGAGAGAAGTGTCTAAGCTACAGTCTGCACTCTCTTTCTGAACTATGGTCAAGGAGAAAGAGAATACTGAGATTGCAAGGAAAGCTTGGAGGGAGGCCCAGGGAAACACACACATCTTTTTTCTCCATTTCCCTGGAGAAAAGGAACAGTGAAATTCAAGCAACTGGTGACTTGTTTATTATGACAAAATGGCCTCTGAAGAAAAGTGCTACTATCTTTATTTAAGTGAAGGACGTATTTTTTTCCTAAAGCTGTTTGTTCATTCATTGTGTACCCACTGTGAGATGCCAGTCTGTGTTTTTGAGGCATTGTCACCATTCAATATTACCACTTGTGTGGGCTGAATTCATGTGGTAAGA
Source organism: Cuniculus paca (assembly GCA_004365215.1). Taxonomy (NCBI): domain Eukaryota; kingdom Metazoa; phylum Chordata; class Mammalia; order Rodentia; family Cuniculidae; genus Cuniculus; species Cuniculus paca. The sequence continues at coordinate 33,653 of RJWT010003338.1, read as the reverse complement.
GAACAGAACGATCTGGTTCATATGAGGAACTAGTGTGAATTTTACCTGAAACTTAAATTTCTGTGAAGGAATAAATGGCTTTGCCCTTGATCTGCTCATTGAATTCTTTTTAATATTAATGTGCTATTTAAAAATGCATCATTTTCCTCCAAAGTAGCTCAGTGGGCGGCATTAGAGCCCATGGGCAGTCCTACAGGCCCAGAATGAAGCAGCTGATGGCTATTTATCACACACAGCTGCCGGCTCCAAGGGATCAAAACTTCAAGCTCAACTTGACAGAGAAGGGTTTCCATCTATTCCCCGTTATCAAAACCTTAAGGTTCATGTGACCTAATCTACCTAATTCCTGGAAAACCAGTTATATACTATTGCTTTTTTTCAAGGTCAAAATCTCATATTTCTTTCCTTAGTTCCATCACAGGTGCCTTCAAGTAGAACACATCCTGTGGCTTGTTTCCAAACTAGCGCAAACATCAATACACAGGGTAACACAGACTTCCAGTATCTCAGCCTGTTTGTAGCAGGCTTAAAATATCCTTTATGTTTCTAAAGAAGCAACATACTGAAAGACACATTTCCAGCCAAATTTATGGACTGCTGCTATTCTCACCTTTATTCTGTGCTGCTAAAAATATAGGATTAGACCGGAGCCAGACAGATGCCATAACTACTGTAGGAAAGAAATATAAATTCTAGGTGGGAAGCTCCAGACACTGAGATAGAATCATGAAAATATAAGCTGAGTGGTTCAGCTTTAACTCAGCAGAAATACTTGTTCTATTTAATGTTTGTTATTCTCAAATGGTAAATCTTAGAGAAAACAGTGCTAGAACAAGTGAAACTAGAGTTTCTTATGAAAATGAGCACTGAACTGAAGATGTGTTATGAGTTCCATATAATTGTCTGACAGACTGACGGGAGCATAGCTAATCTGGTGCTGTATCATTCTGGGACTACAAGTTAGATTCAGCAAAATTCTATCTGTTTTCTTCTCCCAAAATATGCTTGCACTATTACACTTGGAATTTTTCCCTATCACTCTAACATGAATAGTGCTTAGGAATCATGTTGGTTGTTTAGAATAGAGACTTCTCTAAGACAAGAAAACAATCCATTAAATAATAGAACATGTTTTTCTTCTCTATGTGTATAAAACTAAGTAAAGTTTTTTCTCCAAAAATGTGACAAGATTGTCTAACCTACTTTAGAGCAGCATTCTTATCCCTTCCTTCATTTATTCATTCATCCACAGATAAAGTGTTTATTATGTTTGAATTACATGGGCCAGAAATTTTAAAAGGTTGAGGTTCTTAATGTGCTTCATTGCTCTCATATAGTCAGAACCTATAATGATTGATATTTGCCCCATTATTTAACTCTTCTTGTGTTTGTGACTTTTCCAGGTTGTGTGCACTAGCATCGCACACTGATTGAGCCATGCAGCCTGCTCGACCAATGGAATAGTGACAAAACTGGAGCAACCACAAGCTGGGAAAGTTTGTTTTAAAGGACTTGCTCATTCTTACCCTCTGCCATAAGCAGAAAAACATGCCTAAATCATTCTGCTGGAGGATGAGAAACATGTCAAACAGAGCCTTCTTGTTCCAGACATCTGTGCCATGAAGATCCTAGATCAGCAGAGCTTCCCAGCTGATCACATATCTCTGCCAAACCATATAAGTAATACAGTAAGATGAGCTATGCTCGGTTCAGGTCCAACAAATCATGTGCTAAATCAATTTTCTATACCACTATGGTCTTTTGGTTGCTGCTCAGCGATATTGCAGCCAAAGGTATCTGTTGTATCCTTCCACAAGCTATGCTGGGTACTTCTCCTGTTGCAGAAGCTTCCTTTGAGTTTATAATTGGGTTCTGAGTAGTTGAAAACCTCTTTACAAGGGAGAATATTTATGCCCTTACAACCAATTAAAGCACTTGATTGACATGTGTTACATATACACATTCCAGGTGTACTCAGGGGGTGTTTTCTGGCCAGTGAGGTGTGAGCTCTACCATCTTAGCCAGTGCACTTCTCAATGTCCCTTTGCACACAAGCTTCTCTTTCCTAACCACAGGTCTTGGAGGCTTTCCTGAGCCTGTCTGCCCTTATCTAGGACCAGTCCCTGGCCTTAGGCAGTCCTTACCCAATAGTTTTTTAAGAAAACTATCATACAGAGAAATCTCAAGTCATCTTAATGACTGAAGTAAAATGCATATGATTCAACTTGGCTTTATCCATTTTGATTAATTTAGATATTATTTAGAAAGATTATATTGTGTAGAATATTAATTTTGATTGATTAAAAGTTGTAGATGTAGTCATGTCTATGATCAATTAGGCATTAGGTTGTGAACCAAAAAGTAAGCTAGCATATACTATTGAAAATTGAAAGTTGCGTCAAATTTCCTGTACTGGTAATGCCTGTCCAGGGAATAACATCAGTTATATATTTCTAACTGCCTACATGGAAAATATAGAATTTTAGCTCTCAGAAGGACTCAGAGATTACCTCTAAATCTGTTTTTTACCAGGTAAGAAAAACTGAAAAAAATTTGTCCAGGTAAAATTAACAAAGTGGCTTTGGTGTCTAACATTTTATTTAGATAAAACATTTAAATTTCCTAGTAGAAATTTAAAAATACATTATGCTATAAAATTTCTCAGTTATGCAATATTTATTCATGGTGTTTTAATTTTAACCATTTAAATTATTTCTCTATAATCAATTTTCTCTATAATCAGTTATAATCAATCAAATATAATCCATAGTTATACCTGGGAAGCAAAATAGGAAATTTAAAGACTAGGATTTTTTGTTGTTGTTGTTGAGCATGGTGGCACACTCTGGTCAAATCACTTCACCTCTCTGAGCCTCGGTTGTTTTATTTAAAAAGAAGGATGGCAGAGCCTAGCTCAGAGTTGAGGAATGAATGTGCAGAGTTTACTATATTTGTTAGCAAACACCAAGTGTGCAAGAGATGATAGTGATTCTGGGTGGATTATAAAGATCATGGAATTAAAATGGATAGAACTGGACTCCTGGCAAACAACAGAAAGCAAAGAAAGCAAAAATCAGGAGCCTAACACTGCAGAGAAGGCCATCACCATGTGAGGGAGAGGCTCATTGTATGCTCAGATGCTGCAGGAAGGGTGTTGGAAGCATGAAGCCTTTCAACACCTCTTCAAAAAATGACATACTTTTAAAATGAAAACTATATTTATATGAATCTGGAAATCACTGGAAGATAGGTTCAGATTTTCTCCTTCACCCAGGCACTTGCAAAGTAAGGGAGAGATTATAGGTGATACAGAGGCATCTGTTCAAGACCTTAGGAAGGGTACGTAATCTGGAAATGTGATTTGGTCAGAACTGAGTTCAAAATGATACGCAGGTAGAGAAATGCTAGCAGGAGCCTAAATCAGTTTTGATTCTAAAGTTTTCTTGGAGTTCCTGAATGAAGATTGACACTTAGGCAATTGGGGTGAGCTATCAAATTCTATTTTACATATTGTAAAAGAAAACACACAAATCCAAAATCCAAAAAAACTGTAGTTACTTGTGGAAACAGGTGTTTTATTATTTCTTGTGAAACAAAAATGCAATCAAGTATTAATAACTGAGATTTTTCTTGCTTGCCTTATTTTATTTTATTTTATTTTATTTTATTTTATTTTATTTTATTTTTGTACAGGGACTCAGTTAATTCAAGTTATTCTGGAAGTGTTCATGTTATTTACTTGAAAAAAAACAAAATGACCTTCACTCTTGGTACTGGTTAATGTTCTTATCAAACTGTGTAAAGACGTTCACCACTAAGAATTGACATAAAACATAAACTCACAAGTTCATTTCTGCTACTGGAATACATTTGGACACTATTATTACATAGGGTTGCAGTAACAAATACCTCAAACTTGTAACTAAAACAAATTTATTCTCAAACAGTTCTAGAGGCTAGAAATTTGGAATTAATGAATCAGCATGGTTGTGCTTCCTCTAAAGGATGTAAGGAAGAGTCCCTCATTTCATCGGTGCGTTGCTCCAGTTTCTGCTTCCTTTCCATGGCCATCTTCTTCTGGGTGTGTCGTTGAAGTTTTTTTTTTCTCTCTTCTTTTTAGAAGGACATTAGCCACATTAGGTATAAGGTATACTCTAATCCAATATGACCTCATTGCAGCCGAGTATACCTGCCAAAACCCTATTTCTAAATAAGGTAACCATCTGAAGTTTCAGTGGACATAAATTTTAAAGAAATATTATTCAACAAAAATTAAGACATCAAAAAATTGAGAAAATATATAGCAGGGTTTCTTTCTTGCTTAAAGTGTCAAGGAAGTCAGTCAATATTTCTTAAAACTAGAGTATTATTTGCAACATTATTTATTATGTAAGAGGGCCAAAGAAGTTGCTGGTAGATATGAAATTTGCCTCTGGTTTGATTTTCTTTTTCTCCTTCTTTTCTTTTCTTTTCTTTTTTTATTGATTTACTTATTTTGGTAAACCATACTGACATCATTCATTTGGTGGAAGAAAAAAAAAAAAACCAAAACAAACATTTAATAAAATATAAGATTTTACTGATTATGTGTTTAACAGCTGAATCAAGGTTTAAATACAGAACGCACTTAACAGACACCATTTTCATTTCTTCAGTTCTTTATGTTGTGATATGTATTCCTGTACCAAGGAATTTGCTTGACAATGGAGAAAAAACAAGGAATATAGACTAGTGTAAAAAGAGTTAACTTAGAGAAAAAGAAAATCTTTAAGCACATACATATCACCCAGCCTATCTGCTTGAGTTATTTTTTTTTGTACTTTTTTTGTTTGTTTCTTTTTGGTTTTTCTTTTCTTTTTCTTTCTTTCTTTTTTTTTTTTGGTACTGGGAATCAAACTCATGACCCTATGCTTGCCAGGCAGGCATAGCCACTAAGCTGTATCTCAGGGCCAGGTTGAGTTTTTTTCATAAAAAGTAATGTATACGAAATCTATCTGGTTCTTTCCCATTACTGCTCTAGAAATCAGAAGTCCCAAGTTCCATTCCCAGGTCCACCACTGAATGACAATGTTTTATCAATTATTCCATATATGAAAAATAGGGAAAATTATACTTATTCTATGTATATATCAAGTTCATTATGAGGATTAAATATGATAATAGAAATGAAAGGACTTGTGAAAGAAAAATGTACTCATGATTGCCCGCATTACTGTTCATTCCACTCATAAAGTGAATTAATATTCCCTGACAAAGTATTGGCTCTATGGTCTCCTCTAGTTATAGAATGAGAGTGGCCACCACTTTTTCAGCAACTACTATAGAATTCTGTGCAAGTGATTTTATAAAAATTATTTCTAATGTTCACAATGACTCTGCAAAATAGACTGTATTATTCCCATTCTACAGAGGAGTAGCTGAGAAAATGGACTAAATGAGATTTACCAGGTCAACTCGACTGGAGCCTCAAAGTCATACCACCTAAAAATGACCCAGCCAGCATCCTCTGCTAAAAGCAAATTAGTTTTTTCTTCTCTCCACTCCACCAGGGTACCCTTGGAAATTCACACACAAACACACACACACATGCATGCCAGCACCACTCATCTGCATCATCTTCCCTCTTCCCCACACCAAGGGTGTAGTGCAGACTGTTCATTTGGTTTAAAAAATTAATCTCATCCATTATTTGATGGTGCTTGAGCTTAATCAAAAAGAATTGTTTCAGAGAATTTTTCAGCTTTCATCTAGTTATTAGTGGGCTCTGAATTTCTATACTTCTGTGCCGATGGAATCAAAATGAACCAGGAGTGGTCTGTGCACAGTTTTGCAAATTGAAGCACAACCATTTTCCTACTTAATCCCCAGCTTAGTGCTGGTGTTCTCTGATGGCAAACAAGAGTTTTCCACTTGCTGCTGGGCTCCTGGTCAACTGAGGCCCATTCTGCTCAGAAAAACCTGGGGTCCCATCAATTCCCTCTGCCTCTCCACTGTGGGGGAAATCTGCAAGTCTGTAGAAGATGGAGCTCAGGAATATAGCACTGATTTCTAGTTACTTTTTATTCTGTCAATTTAACTTTTCTGTTGTGCTAATGCTTTATAATGTGCCTAATTTAGTATTGTGGTAGTAATGTTTTGCAGGTATGTGCTCACAAACGTTTCATTGGCAGAGGCTATTAAAAAAAAGTTTGGAAGTCACTAGAGCAGTGCTGTAGTGTCATTTGGTGCCATTGTGGTCTTGGACTAGCATTCTTGGAAACATATGAGCTATTTTATTATTATACTATAAAAGTGATTGTTCTTTGGATAACTTAGGCCAGAAAAACAATCTTTTATCTCCTGCCCCCACCAAGTATCAGATCTTGCCTATGAAAATGAGTCAATGTCTTTATGCTAATCTCCCATTTCCAGGTCCTCATGCCTCTCCCTAATCATAACCCTGTTGTACTTAAACAGTGGGGAGAACTGACAATAATCAAAGAGCAGCGTGGCCTGAGCTCTCCTTTGTCCTACAGTAACCAGAATCACAGAGCAAAATCATGGCAACTCCAAGACGGATAATAACCTGATAAAACTGAGAAATTCACTCAAGCAATTAATTTTGATTAAACCTATATGGTATCTAATAATGATTCAGATGAATTTGTTTAAATCAAATGACTAATTTTTAATGCTCACTTTTCCAGTTAGTGACCATTGTGACTCCTCCTGTGACCTTAAGTCACCTTGAATTCACCTTGATTTCTTAAACAGGAATGCACATTCTCTTCATCATGCATGGACCTTTTTCTTTTTTTTTTTTTTTCCAGTAATGAACATTATCTCACCTTCACTTGACTTTTGTTAATGTGACAGCCACATACTCTTTTCTTAGGGAATATTGCAAAGCATCTCCAATTCAAAAGCATTTCTGTGGTTGAGGTGTTTTATATAATTACAGAAGTTCTGTCATTGATTTGAATGTTACATTCCTGTTATGGAAGTGTGTTCGGAATTTATCCTAAAGGACAGGGAAAAGATTATGTTTGTTTTGTTTGAACATTTCTTATCACAGAACTATGTTAGAGACAAACCCCAATGACACAAACATTCAGACACCGCTTTCAGATGTAATACTGATTTACAAAGCAGCAGCACACAGCTGCCAAACTTCACTTTTGAATACAGAAGGTCTTCAATTCCCAACAAATTACTGGCATTTTTACCAATATACAAATCACAGTTTCCTACGAGTGTCTCACAGTCCTTAATATTCTAGTCACTTTCCTCTTCAGCCTTCCCTCTTGAAATCTGTAAGGAGTGGGGGAAGGGGCAGGAGAAAGTAGAGCATTTGTGAAATTGGAGTTAAAAAAAATCTAGATCAACTTTTATCCTTAGGCAAATTATGCACAGAGTTAAATTAAACCACTATATGCACTTGTAGATTGAAGAATCAGAGGTGGAGGAGGGGTCAGAGACACTGAGATCAAAGTTTCTGTTCTTTGAACAAAATCCCTTTGAAAAGCCCCCATGCCACCTATTCTGCTTGTTAATGTTTTGAATGGGAGTGTCTAGCGGTGTCATCAGTCACGAAATATTTTAATACTTATTTTATTTTATTTTATTTTATTTTATTTTACTTTATTTTCTGTGTGCAGTCAGTTCTGTTTAGCAAAGCGCCAGATCCTTTGCCAGCTCTGTTTTATGTCTCTTAAGGGAATATTTTTGTTAATTGCAAATATTTGATTGACAAACATAGGATGCAATTAGTAGTCAGGCACAGTAGGAATGTGCAGCGAACTGGATCCCTGAACCAACAGATCTCAACTCTCTCAGCTTGATCTGAAATCAACTTGAGCATTTCAACCATATGTTTGCCTCAAACTTTCTCTTTCCTCTGAACATTTCTCATTTCCCCAAACTAACATCTATTCACCTTGGCTCACTGAGGGAGTCAATTCCTCTACGTATCAAGTCAAATGAAGAAAGAAAATTCTTCACAAGTTTTATTCTGGTGGGGCTATTTGACCATGGCAGTAAAATTAATTCGGTCAAGATTATGTATGCCAGTTATTCCTCTCCAAAGCCCAGAGAAAAGTAAGAACTGAGACTCTTTCAAATTCAGACGTTTTTTCCCCCATACCTGTTTGAAACAATGTTCTAGTGATCTTTATCAGTTACATTTGGCTTCTCTATACCTAGAGCAAGATGTGCCCTTTGTTTTGCCCTACTACAGTATGTGAAATAAAGTTCTCTTTTTAAAACATATGAGTCACTATTAAGGATATTCTTTGTGCTGTTAATCAATTGGAAGTACTGGAATCAGATACGTTGTAATTCTCTCTCTGTCGAAGAATTAATTAAACTCACAGAATTTACAGAGGAAAAGAAAACTTCACAATTTTAAATGTTGCCTTAAAAACCTTCAGGAAAGTTAAACTATTTTTCAATCTAAGTAACATAAAAAAACAGAAAGGTAAAAAACTGAAAAATCGGGTTTGTGGTTGTAAAAATACCAATGGTAATTTTTTTTCACAGATTGATACAATTCAAATGTTATTTTGGGGGATGAGATATACAATATGAGTTGCTCTCTCCAAGTGACAAGCAAATAGATATCTGCATAATGGGTAAGAAGATAAGGAATCTCTGAAAGCTGCAGGACTGCATACAGCTTCCTTAAGAACAGCCTTGCAAGTACATGGCAAATGATGTGGGACCTTCAACAAAGATGGGGAACCTGAAACCCAGGGAGATTTTAAATTAGTTCAAGGACATACTGGAAGTGCTCGGTGATATGGAAATATAGGGCAGGAATCCTGACACGCAGCCCGTGAAACCAGAATGCTTGTCAAGTCTGTCAATTATAATGTGCCACATTCCAAATAGAGCTTTAAAAGCGGGCATTTTAAGGCTACAAGGTGCTGCTGTATCTCATCTTGACCAGCTTCCTGCCTCTAGAAAAACTGTGGATAATCTTTTAAAGTACCTGCATGCTCTAAATATACAAACAAAAGGTGCTGACCATTTTTGAAATATAAATAATAACAACCAAGAACAAAGTAGCAAGCTGGGAAAACAAAAAGGCACTCTCATGTTCTCTTGTTTCTTTTTCTCCTTGAAATGGTTGTTCTGAGCTCAGTGACAGTAGAGATATGTGGGAGGAGTCTGGTTTACCCCTCAGAGCAGTGACACAGCAGGCTCCTTGATGCCTGTATGTACCTGTGGTTTTGCCATTAGTCAAGACATCGTCTCAACTGAGGCTCCCTAGTTCACATAAGCTTGCTGTATGTCTGGGTGTCTCCAATCCTGAGAATCAGACAAGCTTAGACATGAAAGGGAAATCTATCCATTCAACTGATGAGGTAAAGAGACTTAGAGAACTACTGACTACTTTGGATATTTGGAAGTGATTTCCAAAGCCTACTCTTGAATGGTTGTACAGTTTTCGTCATGTAATTTGGTAAGTGTAGGTGAGTAAAGGAGAAATCAATGTAAAGAAGACTAAACTGGAGCAGCTAGAAGGTGAACTTGATGGATTCGATGATAGATTTCTGAGAGTAGCATTTCGTGTGTAGGGGAGGAATGCTTGGTAAGGGAGAGAGGTACACGCTTTTTAAGTTAGAATAAGATTACACCTCATATAGTATGTTCATAACCTAAGCTTTCTGATAGGAAATGAAATATGAACCTGGTAAGGTTGCTGCATTTTAGGGTATATATTTTCCTTTGGGCAATCTTCAGAGAAGACCATTGGCCATAAGAAGTTGAGTCTCTTCTCAGTTTTCTTATTTGTCTCGGGTTGCAATTTGTTTTGCTAAGGCTCTGGCCTCTACGTGAGCCCAGAGCAAAGGCTGTAATAAACATCTGTAGATCAGGATTCTTGTCTTTCCCTGTAACTTCTGTTCTCAGTGGGAACTGTTTACCACTTTTCAGCATCAGAACCATCTGCCAAGCCTGTGAAGATGCAGATTCCTGGGCCTCACCTCCAGAGACCAATTCAGTAGGTTTGAAGTGGGGCCCTAGAACCTGCATTTCTTTAAAAAAGTACAGAGATACTGCTGATTCTTCTGATCCAGGGACCCCACTTTGAGATCCACTGCACTATGGACAGAATGTTCAGTGTATATTATTAACTAAACATTCTTAACTTTTGTTGTGTATGAATATATAAAAAAGGAACAACAGAATGAATCTTGCCTGACATATGTCAGTTGCTCAATTAATAAATCTGATCAAGTTAAGGATTAATGTCACCCTCTATTCTACTTTTATCAGTTCCTCACTAAGAGACCAGTTTATGAAGTTGAATAAATTCCAAAATATTTCTGTTTTTGCCATATCTAATCCTGGATTCAAATCTCTTCTTACTTCATGCAATTAGGCAACTATTTCGGTACATGGGATTTACGAACCTTAGTTTTCTGAGTTGTAAAATAAGAGAAATGGAGATACTGTAAGGATTAAATAAAATAACTGTTACTACTGTTCTTTTTAGTAGAGTGCCTGAATGAGAAAAAAATTTTCTTATTTCTTTTTCTTTTATAACTGATTTTTTTGTAAATAAGGGAAATGAATAGGAAGCATTTTTTAAAATAAGATGTGTATCTTAATTAGGCTTTAGTATTCAATTCTCCAAATATAGACATATCTACATGTAGCCTGTTTACCAGGATGGCACTATGTGAAAAAGAACATAGAAAGCTTAGGCACTAAAAATATTTTTATTAGAGCATAATATGCAGTTAATCAATTTGCCCTAATTTATGGGCAACCACTAAATGCTTTAATGGACTGGCACATAACAAATAAATAATGAGAAACTTTAAAAATCAGTGCACTAAGTAGCCCAGATGTTCATTGGCTATTAGAACCAGATAGACCTGTGGCTTACTATTAAAAATTTAAGAATATTTAACATACCTTTCTAAGTTTTCTTTCAAAAATATTTTTGAAACATCTTAAAACACCACAATAAAAAAAGTTATATGAAAAATATTTTAGTACAGATTTAAAAATTAGTTATATATTTTTGATAGTCTTCTGGTCATGTATTTATAACTTTGGTTATGTATGTAAATAAAGAAAAAAATGACCAATTTTATTCCTTTAGTTCTTATATTCAATGAAGTTAGAAGTGTTAAGTAAATGACATTTTATGTAATATGTATTATTTATGTGTTTATTTTTATTTAACTTATCTGAAAAGAGTTACAGGGTCATTACTATATTCCTGGTATTATTTTAATTTAGAAATATGAACTCATTTAATCCTCATAATATCCCCATGGGATAGGTATAAGTGCCACAAACTCCATTTACAGTTAAGAAAACAAAACAGAAAAAAAAGAAAAGAAAAGAAAACCAAGGCACAAATGAATTAAAACAATTGCTCAGAGTCACATAACTGGTACATGGTATAGCAAGGACTTGACCTTGGGCGATCTGGTGTTGAAGATCTGCCTGCTGCCCAGCAACCTACCACGTGACCAACACCTGTCTGGTGGATGCAAAGGACATGTAACCCTGGTTTCACAGAATTCACAACTCACTGGGATTAAACACACTATAGGATTCATTCAGTAGAAACTTCAGTGTTAAGTGACAATACATATGGGCTGTAGAGGGAGGTCACACACTGGAGAAGCCCAGATCAAATATGCGGTTGTAGTCAAACATAAGTTATGTTTTGCTGGGCCCATGTAATATTTCATACTTTTGAGCTAATGGTTTAAAATTGAAAATTTATATGAATATTCCAGATTTTCAGCACAAAAAGTTAATTTAAGATATATTGTAGCCAAATTCCTATGTGAATCAGTTATATGAAGCAAATTTTCTTTCACAAAAGTCTCTGACACAGAAGTTTCTGATTTGCACAACATGCACACCAGTATTTTGATCAGATCAATTCACTTATGTTACCTCCTGAATCACTGAATTGAACCTTTGTGTATCTCAAGAAAGGAGTTTAAGGAACCCTGGCAAGAGCCATTGCCTAGAATATTTGTAGAAGTCCCAGGAAACAATGTTATTTGCATTACACTTTGAAAGAGGAAGACGACAGGTGGTTGTGACCAGACTATGGTGAGCCTTCTGATTCTGTCTGACACCCTAGAGTATGCCCATACAAAAGAGTGCTTTCAAATTCAACCTAAATATGAACTCAACATTGTAAGGCCCTGATACTGTTTTTGTGTTTGTTTTTTTGTTTTGTGTGGTGGCTACCATTTGACTAGAGTTACAGTATACGTGTATAAAAGTGAATATTCTTTATTCATTATAGTATGTATTGCTAGTCTGACTTCTATGAATTACAAATAAAATTCTAAACACCCACTACATAGAAGCAGGACTCTGTGCTGATCCATATAATGTTCCTAGAACCTAACATTGTGTCTTGAATGTTGTGAAAACTAAGTAATGCTCTAGTAAAACAGACAGGTTGTGGAGAGGGAAAGTAAAAGAGAAGGGAAGAAGAAAAGAAGAAAAAAAGAAAAGATAAAAGGAAAAGGAAGAGGAAATAATTAAGGAAATAAATCAATCATGGTACTTAATGGATTATTCCCAGAAAGCCTTTTCCCTCACCACTGAGCACGAGTAATCATTGCTGACTACATTCAACAAGAACTTAAAATTATAACTCTGCAAGTTCTTTCAATGTTCGGTAACGGTCAAATTTGTAACTTCTTCAAGAAACATGCAGAGTCAAAACTTCTCAAGTTATGTACCCTGGATCACCCACATCTGAATGTAGTGCCTGCTGTGAATACAGCCTCCATGCTCCTCTCCACATTTGATGGCAAACAGAAATTACGCATTCATGCCTATCAAGTAATTCCCTTACATGGTCAACTGTTTGCATCAAATGTCAGCAAAACTACCTCAGTGGAGAAAATGGCCTAACAACCTGTATTTTGAGCCTGGAATCACAAGATTCACACACTCCAGTTAAATTCAGTTGAAATAGAAATTATATGGTGAGTTTTGAATAGATATTAAATCAGTCTGTCACTGATTAAACTGAAATTTTACCTGGCCAATGGGTGCTTTGTCAACACAAGTTTATGGGTTACCATGTATCTTCCAAAGTGTCACTTTAATTCTTCAGACCCAGGGAGAGTCAATTGGCTGTTTTATTTACTCATTTGTTATTCCAACTAGTTTGATTTTAACTAGGAAGCATGCAAACTAAAGAAGCTGCAAAAGTTTTTTTCCTTTGGATGCTATGATTAAAAACAAACGGAACTTATATATAGTTATAGGCATACTCTGTCTCTACTGTATTAACCATATCTACATCCCTTCATATTCTGCTTCACCGGGCTGATTTCCACACTGATGATACCTGCTAAAGTATTTGAAGTTTCAGCCTCAAAAACAAAACAAAATACAAACAAACAAACAAAAAAGCAAAACTAGAACAGACAGTTGAGAGACTGGGGCATGGGATTTCAAATCCAACTATTCTCAACACCTCCACTACTACCATGCTCTCCCAAGCCATTATTTTCATTCACCCAAAGCATTTATATGATCCAATGTAAGACTTCTTGCAGCCTTAACTCTAGATTCCCTCCACCAAGACCAGATAATCCTGTAAGAACAATTTTTCACACTCTCACAGCCTTTCATCTTCTTATAAAAATCTAGTATTTTCACCATAAGATTTACCATCTAGTATTTTCACCATAAGATTCACCATAATGCTATTTACACATTATTTATTGCTCTCTCCTTACTGAACATATGGTAGAAGTGTGATTCCTGTCTATACCTGTCCCTCCTCCCCACTCTGGCCATCATTGCATGTGGTTATTTGACTAAATCTGGTCAATGTCTTGTTTGTGGAAAGTGATGTGTCAACTTCCACCCTGGAACATTAATTGCTGATAGGAGGTCTTTCTGAGATTTAATTCTACCTGCTGCTATAACTGGCAACGCTTTTGACACAGGCTACTCTTCCACCTGATTTCCATGACAGGTTGCTACGTTTCAGAGTCTCTAATTAGCAGTAGTAGACCTGATACGGGTAAGAAGGAAGTCTTTGGTGTTTTCAACTACTGACACTTGTGGATTGTTAATCACTGCAATCTTACATACATATCCTTATGGCCACCTGATCTTTATCTATAAGGATGACATGACTTCCACTTCCCTAATCCCAGACCCCACTACATCTCCCTCTCCCCATTCTGTTCTGCTACGTTTGCTGTCCTAAGGTATTTCAGGTGCAGTGCCAGCTCTGGGCTTTTGTGTTTAAATGCTGTATCGCTCATCTCTACACATTCCCTCACTTCATTCAGACCTTTGCTCACATGTCTCCTTCTTAGAGAAAAGTTCCTTTCCTGTGTGCTTCAAACAGTCCCTTTATCACTCTATTTTTCCTTATTTATTTTTCATTGGCATGACACACTTGTTAAAAATCACTTTACTTTTTGTAAGTAAAACTTAAAACATAAACTCCTTGAGAGCAGGAATATTTTGTTCAAAATTTTCCCAAAACCTTGAGCAGTGCCTGAAATAATAAATAGAAATATTTGTTGAATAAATAATAATTCATTGATATATATCATCTGGAAGTATGGATAAACCTGAGACTCAACCTATCCCACAAGGTCATGCTACATACTTAGAAGTGGATAACATAATAATTCGCTTTATTTTCTCAACACAAAGGCAGGTTAATTTACTTAATTATTACTAAGATGTCCAGAAGAAACACCCTTGCAATAAATAATGCATTTGAGGGCAATGGCTTTGGCTTTTTTGGCTCCTCAAGTATTCTTCAGCCTCACACTTGTTTCTTATTTTGAAATAATTCCAGAAGGAACCATGAGGACCACATTTACTGGAGGATGCCTGTGTACTTTAAATCCCTCATTTCCCTCAATGAAGAATCTGTGTGTCATTTATCTTGAAGGCACCAACAGAGTTTTGCTTTGTCAAATGAAGTTTATTGATTCTTTTGTAGCAGTTTTGTTTGAAAATTAGTTTGGAATTTAAGCAATGACCTCTTTGTGAAATAGTTTATACCTAATTTTTTATGCTGAGACTTCTGAACATGTAGTAATGTGGTATGAGTCACACTGAAATAGGAGCTTCATTTTCCACTCTGAATTTTACACAATACAATTTTACCTATAAAAGACAGCACATCTCAGTAAACTCTGGAAATATAAATTTGTAATTTTCCCCTTCTTAGAGTCGGCCATACAATGCAATTACCATAAGAAGATTGCTTTAAACATGCAATTATAAATATGGCATGATTCTATAAATTATCTGTAATTTATTTATAAATCTACTGCAAAAGCTAATGTTTAACACATGCACATATTTTTATATTCTCTTTCTCTTCAGTTCTGTCATATCATTAGATAAATATACTTAATGAGGGTTTATTATGGAAATAAAATATTCTAAACACTATTGTATGGTCTACTGTATTATGAAAGAGTTATTTTGAAAGCCTATTAAAGTCCCTGCTTGGGCTTGTCCAAGTTGGTATAAGTGAGGAATGATAACCTAGAAAATTCTTATTTTGATTATTCAATCAAATACATTCTTTTGTATTATTCAATCAAATCAGCCCTTTTCTTTCTGCTACCTCGTGTCTGTAAGCCACCAACAGATGAAACCATATGTCAAGAGAATAATTTCTTTTTCAGGAACTGTTGACAGTATTAAAAAGACCATATTTTAAGTCAACTTTTTCATCCACTAAAAAAACAGGAGAGATATATATTTCTTCTAAAAGACTACTCTGAGGTCCAAACATCAATTAACCTATAAAAAGAAACATGTTAAATTGTGACTAGTTTCTGCAAGTTGTATATATTGCAGGCTAATTAGATGTGGTATGGTAGTGAGAGAAGAATATTGTAACCTTGCTGACAATGGAGTCCTTCTGTTTGGGACTCTCCTTAAATAGGCACAGATGACAATTTATGATAGTTCTGGATCACAGAAAAGGCTTACATCTCTGACTCCAATCTATGTGGCAAAAATTCAATCAGTTTTCTATGCTCCCCAGAGAAAACAAACATTCATAAATTCACCCCCCCCAACTTGAGCTCCAGGATCCTACAGTAATCATCTCTGTATTCTTAGCACCTAATGGTACCATTCACCTACCAATTGCTAAATGAGATAGTATTGTATACAAAATAATACAGGTAACCTATCACCAGAAAGGCACCAAAACAATGCTTTAGGAGAACTCAAAATAGTTTCATCATGGTATCCTAGCATCTGTATAATACATGTACAAATATGGATAGCCAGAAAACAAGAAGGACCAGGCAATGTTGAAAAGATTGTAACTTTGTGACACATGTATCATCCACAGGCATTAGACATCCCATAATGACAGCATCTGGGCAGATGATTGGATTCTCTTCCATTTTTTTTAACATACATAGTCTTTTGAAGACAACCTGGGATGATGATTTTCAAAGAAGCTACCTATTTTCTTTTGCAAAAAAAATTTTAAAGCAAATGCTGTGCTACCTTCCTGGAAATAAAATCTTACTCAGTTTCAACAACTTCAATATATAAAAGATAAAAATAGAAGTGGAAAACTCACTCTGCTAGTATTTTCTTATGTATCACCTATGGTGGCCATCATTGTAGTGTCCAAGGATATTACAAGAAACTCTAATGTTTCTCATAGGAAAGCAATGACCCCGGTCCATGAGAAATAGGTGTTTTTCAATTATGCCTGACAGACAAAAGTATATTAATATTGCATTCACTAAATAGATGTATGAAGATATAAATTCATTATATATCAATATATATGCTATATATGCAATATATATACTTTTACTGAAGTTAATGTTAGTATATACATGTTCATATCTATATAGGTAGATCATCCTTAAACTGATAGTTAAGGACAAGCAAAACAGATAGGAACTATAACTCGGCTCCAGATTGTGAGTGTGGAAAAATGTGATGATATATTTTTCCACTATTGGGCATATTTTCAGAATCATGCCTGGGGATTTATATACATACCCTGTACCATTTATAACAGGGCTACAAATAACGGGGATTATGCTCATTAGCAAACATTGCCAGTTTTTTGCAGGGGATGTTAGGCAGACACAGCTGAAATTAAAGTCTTTTTTACAGAGAAGAGACAAACCTGGTAACAGGAATCTATATCTTGGTCCAATGACTGTTTGGTGCCGTGTTTCATGAGCTAAAAAAAGGGGTGGGGAGGAACAAGCGCTCAAAAAGATGCTTTGTATAATACAAGCACCACAGAGAAATCTGATGTTCATTTTAAACACGCACAGCTATGATTTTGCCACTGAGTTTCTCAGAAACACTCACCATATCTAATGAACTTCCAGCTCTAAGAAACTAGGGTCAGAGATGAAAGGAATGAGGGGGAGATTGGCCAAACAGGTCTTTAAAAAAATAGTTTATCCTTACCAGTAAGTACATACAAATAATTGACATGAAGCAAATAGAGACTTTTCTTTTTTGTTGGTTTGGTTTTTTAAAAAATAAGGAATTAAAACTTCTTCATCAAGCTGGTTGCCCTTCAATTTCCTCAATCGCCACCTTACCCCATGTTCTCATCTGTTTAGCTTGGGCTGCATTTTCGATTGTTTTTCTTAAGGCTCATTTTTGCTTCTAAATACTCAGGAAGAATAATCAGGTGCCTGAGAAGTGGTGTCTCTGCTCATCTCCCCACACGTGACTGCTTTCTGTCTGGTGCTTTGTCATGGTGTCTCCAGAACAGACTTCCCCAGCCTCCTTTGTTATCCTCGCCTGATAAATAAACAGCACAAAATTACCGAACTTATTATGGTAATTGAGAGAAGGGAACGGAATGCTGAGCCTGCCCTGCTATCTATTACAATGCCGCTGCAAAAGTTGGGTAAACCTGGGCTAAACCTGAGCTGATGTGTCACATCACCCCCTCTCCTGCAACCCCCTTTATTCCCGCAGTCTCCCATCGTGGGCAATGATTGTTTTCTGTCCACCTTGAGCTGGGTGTCAGTTCATTTAGATTTACATCAAGTAGTAAATTAAAATAATCACTCAGCAAACACTCTGAGCTCAGTTTTCCCTTTCAGTCAGGAGTTGCACGAGCTGCTTGAAGCATTCAAGCAGAAAATATTGCTGTCTAGATATTTGTCCTCTGGGTGATAAAGGAGGCATTGTCTTGGGACCCACTCAGGCCTCCAAGCCGATCGACGCTGTGCATCACAGCTGTGAAGTGCGCTTTGTTATGTGTCTGAGGACTCAGGTTCAGGACCTTGTTTTTCTTGAAATACCAGACTGATCAGAGCTGCATATGTTCGGAGGGAAAGCTGGGGTCGGTGGTTCTCTGTCCACATTTTTACTAGATTATTCTTGGACAGAACTCTGGGAAAATACCCTGCAGCATAAACCATCCCAAGAGTTTTGCTTCGTTTTAATTCATTTTTTTTCTCTTTCTTGCATCCTCCCCACCCCCCGAACCCCTTCAGATTATGCATTGTTACAGTCCTAGAAAATGCTGGAGTTCATCTGCATAAGTCAGAAACAAAGGCTGGTGGCTGGGCTGCTTCATCCTGCTTTGAACCTGGTGCCTTAATATATTACAAACCTGTTTCTTTGTTTTCTCATTACAGTACACCTATCTGGCCATTTAAAAATCAAAATGCAAAGTTTGGTCACCTGGGATGAAATATAGAGTAGGATAAAGAGGCTTTTCAGCATTTGCAAATGATCAGTGGAATGTTGAAATAAAACAAGGGAGTTTATGGGGAAAATGAATCTGTATTTTTGCTCTGAATGAGAATTAGAAGATAAATCTGTTCACTAGTAAGTCTGTAAGTCATCAGATTTTTATTTCTGCTTTTTCATAGGTATGCTATTGCTTAGTCTGAAAGAACAAAATTTTTGTTAATGTAGTGAGGGAAAAACTTTGAATGATAAGTATAGTGATAAATAGCTGAATGAAAATTGAAAATTTTCTAAATTTTTCTGACTAGTTTCACATGCTTGGCTAATTGACCACTGTTACTGATTTTTGAGCAGATATTTGGCATTTTGTTGTATTTGTATTTAGGCCAAGATATTGATGGTGAATGTGATGCGTGATATATTCTTTATTTTCATGCTATGACCAAATACATACTTACTAAAATTCTCCATTCCTACACAGAAATAGATGTATAATATTAAGCAAAAAAGTCAATATTAAAGAGATGAGATGGATACACATATATTTACACACACATCTATATGACAACACGAGTGACTTTCTCAGGGATGCATGCTTTCATATGTTTGAATTAAAATGAATTCCCTATTTGGTGCTGCCTCTGGTTGGCGGCCTTTGAAACCATTGCTCTGTTCTATGCCTCCACCACCAGCTGCAAAACTCTTTCTTTGCACAGGTATCTTTTCAGTAAAGCTCTGTCCACAACAACTGGCAGTACCAGTAGAACTGGCAGTGCTAAACCCACAGATTATACCCATACCTGTGAAAGTATATTCAAAGGATCATCAGACCAGAGAGTAAGATGCTAGATCAATTCCAGTCTTATAGTGTGGTTTGTGATGTTTTATGTCTAAGTCCCAAAGGAGTCCAAAAATACAGGTTAAAAATACCAAACTAGAATATTTGGTTCTGATTTGCATAGGCACCAGAGAGCCTTGTTTACTGATAGCTTTTCTGACAGCTTAGTAACCATGACTTAGTTATCTATCCACTCTGTGCCCTCAATTTTTCTATCCATGCAATAGAAATATTATCTGTCTGAACCTTATAATGGTATTAAATTATCTAAGGTATGATGCACGTTAAATTCTTAAAACGGTGTCTGGCATATAACTAATATTTACCAATTACTTTAGTAGATAAAGTGATTGTAATAATAATGATAATATCCACAAGGATAAGGGTAATGCTATATCCAGGAAACACAGTTTATGTTGGATTTGTGCGGTTTTCTAAGATTGACCTACACATCAGGATCAAGTCTTCCTGATTTGCAGCTCAACAATTTACTAATTGCGTGCATGAGCAAATTGCTTAGCTTTTTTAGGTTTGACTTGATATGTAATAATATAACAGTTGGGTTATTTGTGGTTGCTGTGAAGATAAAAGTAGCTTGCGCATGTAAGTTGTTTTGCACATGGTCTGCCACCAGCGTGGCCCATAAGTTGCATGAGACTAAAAGAGCAAAACAAAACAAAACAAAAAAGACTTTGCATATAAGTAATGTAATTTAAAATATCATTATAAAATTCAAAGACCAATCGTGGAAATTTTTTTAAAAATAGAGAAAAAAATCATGCATCTTTCTTATGTAATTAATGTATGGGAAACTATTTTCAGTATCTACAGATCATTTGCTCTGATGCAGAAAATTTATCTTTGTATTTTTTCTTTTGCACTATTTGTTAATTTTTAGATTTATCATTTCTGACTAAAGCTATAGCTCTCATCATGAAAAAAATGGTAGCAATGCAATGTTAATATGATTAGCTATGATACTATGACTTTTTGGAAACTGTATATGTTGTTTGGATCTTGAGAGCATTCAGTAGCTGAATATGCAGTAGGGGTAGGGCCTAGTTGGAAGTGGGTCAATAGGGGCATAACTGAGAAGAGTGTATTCTTGTTCTGGGCTTCTCCTTTCTCTCTGCTTTCTGCTGCCATAGGCTGAGTATTGCTTCTGTTCTGTGCCTCTCTGCCATGCAATCTGTGCCTCGGAACTAGCCAACTTTGGGCTGAAATTTGGAACCAGCCAACTTTGAACTGGAACTGCAAACCAAATAAACCTCTCCTCCCTTAAGATACTTTGTTCCAGCAATGGAGAAGTGGCTAATATAAGGGATGATAGCCACAAATGTAAATCCTACCCAGAGTATGGAGGCAAATATGAAGAATAGTTTGTTTATTGATCATGTTAAACTTACAGATCAGAGTTCTACAGTGTGCATGTAGAACAAAACATCTTCCAACCATGCCTTATTTTACTTAATTAAATTATAATCAGGTATCCTGGGGTCTTAAACTCTTTTGTCTGCCTTAGGAGTCATACAAAATCACTGTGTCAGCTCTGTTCTGACATGATATGACCAAAGTGGCCCTGACTGGCAGAAAAGATACATTCACTTGGCCACCCTCCTGGCACCATCTGGCCAGGTAGCCCCAAGATAAACTCAAGATGACCTTATGGGCTCAAGCCCCAGAATTCCTCAGACATTTGGTTGGCCCCATACATACAGAATGTATGTATGAAATGTCAGAGCCCCAAAAAGGAGATGAAATAGGATTCATAAAAAGACCCATATCTGGGCTCAAGTAGACTTGCCAATATGCTATCATTGGCCACAGAGACTTAGGAAACTTTGGAAAATTTGAAGGAAAACAAGATAAGAGTGGAATTTTCTTGTGAGGTAGGGGATGAGAATGAGGGAAAGAATAGGTATATGAGGCACAGGTAACAGCCTATACAAAAGAGAAAAGGACCAAGTGACTTGGTCATTGAAGCAAATGCAGAGAGTAGAGTATAGGCTTCTGCAGGGGCTGTTGAGGGCCCAGAAGTAGATGATGATAGAGAATCAAAGTGAAACAGAAATGTGAGGTTGTTTTGGCCAGGACTTTATGTATACGTATGGGCCTTCACACAGATCTACATCCTTTTTTTTTTTTTTTTAATTTTTTAGACAAGGTCTCTCTAAGTCACTAAATTGCCTAGGCTGAACTTGAACTTGTGATCCTCCTTCAGCCTTCAAGAAACCTGGAATTACAGGTGTGCACCACCCCTGGGAGAGCAGATTTTGAAGGACTTTAAGTAGAACTACATCCCCATATGTTCTGGGAGCCTGTTTTATGCCAGGTTCTGAGCATTGGAAACACTCTTACAGATTTGATGGGAGGGATCCACTGCTGAAAGATTTTTTTAAGCAATAAAAGGATCTGTGTTTTTGAAAGATTTCATTTGTAGAACTTTAAGGGTTGGGTAAACAGTGAGACATGTCATGAAGAAGATTAATTAAAGAACTATGGAATTACTTGGGAAGTAATAGAGATAACCTCAATTAGAACAACAATAAAAATGTGGTAATTCAAGATTCTTGTAAAGTTTTCAGACTTTGAGGACTAACTCTTTGATTGGTTGCTGGGGGGATAGATTGGCCACTTGCTGTTATCATGAGTATGATATTTACTCATCCATTCAATTGATGAAATTTGGTTGAGTGGTGTTACAGCTTTTGTCTAGGTGTGCCCTAAAACTTCATGCAGTCATAAGTTGAGCTTTTCAGGTGTAGTTGGATCTAGGGTGTGCGACGCTGGGGTCAAAGGTATTTTACTAAATTATTTCACTGATAGTTTTGGCACAGTTCTGGGTGTGGATAGTGGGAAGGTCCACCCTAGGTATGGGTGGCATCACCCAAAGGGCAGGTACCTTGGAAGGGATAAAAGGGAGAGACAGGCTACTGCTACTGCTGCTGATGCTACTTCACTGCCTGCTGCCTTCTGCCTACCATACCATGGACTATTTCTTATCTGTGATTCCCTGTGCCATGTCTTCCTGCCTTGGAGTTAACCAATTTTGGACCTGTCTATCAAATATGAGTTGAAATAAACCTTTTCTCCTTTAACTTTGAATGTTGGGTATTTTATCTCGGCAACAAGAAAAGTAACTAAGAGGAGTGGTGTTTCTCTAGGTGCCACAGCTTGCGCAGAAAATGGAGAAGGAAGAGCAAGTCTGATGGTGTTAGGCTCTCAACAGTGAGAATTTGCTGCCTGCTACATATGTAGATGATGAGGCATGGATTGGCATGGCTTCTAGAACCCAAGGATCTGTGCTTTTAACATTATTTCAGGAACATATTTCATTAGAAAGTTTGGACAACATTATGCGAGGTCATATATTTGATTCCAGATGGGTATTTACACAGAGAAATAATATGTGATTGTGCATATGGAAGACTGCACTGCATTTACATGGACATGAGAGGCAGAAGATGCTAATAAAGGAGATAGCTAAGCTACTGCATGGAGAACATCAAATCAGTCAAATAAGACAAAACAATAAGGAATCAACTCTCCCAAGAGTGCCTTTCACTAGATCTAAGAAATGGAGCTAGAAATCACTGCCAATTGAAAGTCTCATTTATTGAAAGAAAGATTGACTCAGCCTCCTATCCAATTTAGCTTCAGTTTTTAGTGTCAGTTAGGATGATTGACATTGTAATTCTTCATTTTTGGCACTGCACTATACTTCCTGCCTTGGAGCTCACAAAATGCTTATCTGTTGCTCCATTGAAAAGCCAAGACCAATGAAGGCAAAGAATCTAATGGTTGGAGAATAAGACAGCTAGAAGATGGCTTTATGATTAATCTAGTGGTCTTTGTTTCATCAGAAATGTGAAGTAGATGGGATTTCGTTTTGGTGCACATTTTTACCAAACTGCTTCTATAACCACACCATTCCTTACTTCTCTGACCCGGAGGGCAAACACCCTGCCCCATGAAGACTCAAACCCAAAGTACTGGCATGTTCTGGTTTCTACATCTAAAATCTAGCTTTTTCTTTTATAGTCCCATTCATCTTTTCTCCCAAAGACAATGCTGTCTTAATCTGACTATTCATATCTGTGGAAAATCTTAGTATATATTGATGGCTTATTATTTTATGATCTAGTAATATACACTTTAATAGAAGTCTTTTGCAGTGACAGTCTTCAATCAAGAATTACTTTAAAGACGGAATTTCAGATACTTTGTTTAGATAGAGAAAAATCAAATAGGACAAGCAGAGGATGAAAAAGTTTAGCGAACAATCATTTGTTAGAGTTAAAAATGTTAAATTTTAATTATAAACTCCAATTATCAACACACAATACCAGCTTCTTTTTGGACCACTAAGGACATTTATATTAGGTAATGTATTTAAAACTCCAGCTGTTGTATTTGGAATTCAACACATATCAGATTTTTTTTCCTTACACCATTATCTCTCTTAGACAATCCTTTGTTGTATATTTTCTTTCAGATGATTTGATTAAGAATTCTATTTAATCCCAAAAATATAAGGATGTAAATGAAATGTCATACCATTGTATATATATCAATATATATATATCGATATATATATCTATATATGTGAATATATTTATATCTATCTATATATATATAAAATGTGTCAATTGCTACCTAGGATAGATAAGGTGGAGATTATAGAATAATCATTTTAAGAGATTGCAGTGCTATTCTTATGAAAATTAAAGTTACACGGTAACCTTTAGAAATAATAAGTCTACCTTGATTTAACTTTTGATATTTAGAAAACCTTAAAAAAGAAAGACTTTAACCCAGTTCTTTCCCAGATTGGTACCCCAGTTTTGCCAAAGTATTCAATAACTCATATGCTGTCTGAAACAAACATACTATGAATAAAATGCTCATATTTTAGAACACGGATATTATATCATTGTGGCTGTTCAGATTCCTTTCTGCCTCTTTCTCTTTCTCTTCTCAGAAGGTTGTCAAAGAACTGTGTCCTGGTGGTGTGAAGTTAAGCCCTTCTGTTTCCTGTTCTGTATCAACTCAAAGTGAATGTATGTATTGTGCATTGGAAATGCCATCCTCAGCATTGTGTCCATTTGTAGGTACTCAAATCACTAACCTTGCCAAGGAATAAGTTTGTGAACCTCCTTTTCAGAGGTTCTGTCTCTGATATTTCAGAACCATTCAATTATAATTCCGATGCTTTCTTTTATGTGGCAGTCATGGGTTGTCAGCAAGGATAGAATTAAGAGAGGCACGTGAAGTGCGCTACGGCGCCTCATGCCTAAAGATCTTTATTTCTTTTGTTCATGGTGACAAATGACAGCCTTAAAGATATTTGTCCTGATTCCTTACCGTCCCTATGCAGGTAAAAACTTCCACTGAAGTCACACAAGCTTCATCGAAGTTAATGGGGAGTAATGCCCTTGAAGGGAAGGGAGAACTAGGGTGATTAATTTTAATTAGCTGAACATAAACAAACATGTGTCTACAAGCAGTGACAGGAGAGTGGATATCTGTGACTACTACCTTAGCTTTGGGGGCCTAGGTATGGCTATTTTGTAGAGAATCAAATAGAACTATTTCAACTCAGAAATAAGGGAATATCCGTATAAAGAACAAACTGTTTTCTCCATAGGTTTGTCTAGGACATAGACCCTCAAAACATTAATTCAACAAAAGGCAACTAAAAATATTACCATGTCAAACACTTTTCAGGCCTCAGGGATAGATGAATACAAGTAGCTGTCTATATGGGGCTCCCATTCACGCCCTGCACACATCTTAGTGAACAATTGTGACACAATCATTCACTGGTGCCTCCACTGTTTGGTTATTAATTGATCTATTCATTCAGGAAATATTCAGCAAAAGCTTTCTACTAAACATTTTGGTGCCATTCCTGTAACAGAAGATTTGCAGTCATACCGGAGTCCAGTAGAGTAAAAGCTTGACTGCAGGAAAGGGTGGATTATAATTGTGGAAGGCTTCTCAGAAATGCTGTCACTTAAGCCTAGTCTTGCAGAAGAAGAATGTTTGATTAGGCAAAAGAAAAAGGTAAAGAATAAGAAAAGGAGAGATGTGAAAGGCAAAGTAGCAAAAGGATGTGAGGTATACGAAGTCGGAGCATGTGCAGATAGATTGAGACAAAATTCTGAAGGTCATTAAATAGAGACTTTATCCTGTGGAAACTGGTAATTATAAAAGTTGACTTACACTTATATAATAAAAATAACCTTTTAGTGAGCTTATTTATTCATTAGGGTATTAGAAATTTGATATGCAGGTGTTAGTGGCACATAACTACAGAACTATGATCATATGACCTAACAAATCTCTATCATTCATAAACTAAGATGTAACTCAGGTGAATCTCAACATTTTAGAACAAAGAGAAAAAATGAGGTTTATGTGTAGAAAAATCTTAAAGTGATCATTTGGCATAGATAGTTTGCTGAGGAGTCAGACATATACCTACTTGATGGACTAAGTTTTAAGACTAAATCAATTGTCATTTTATTTAAAGCATGACTTCCAATATTTTTGATCAAGAACGCCTTCTTTAGTGTCAAAAAATTTTACAGAACATTTTACATAGTGACAGTTGTACACATGTTGTAAGAAAATGGGTAATGAAATTAAGCATTTTAGATTAATTTTAGTTTAAGATATATTTGAAAAATATAAAAATGTAATACACATGTATGTGAATCTTTTTTCACTGCTTCGAATAACATTTGGATCTTGTGGTTGCACGGGCTCTTAAAAAAACTGGAGGGAATCAAATGGCCATGGTAAGAGTCATTTTGACTGAACTTCTTTAACAAACCAATTTGCATTTTCTGTCTGATTCCTTAAAGCCTGCTAGATTACTTTTTAAAAACCAAAGAAAATCAAGTTGGTTAAAAGAAATCATGATAATCAAGAAATTTACTAATCATGCACTAGATAAACAACTACACCAGATTGGATGATTTTCTTCTAATAATTAATTCCTTTAATGATGAATTGATGTGTTGTCAGATCATTGGAAAAATGGCACACCACAAATCCAGCCAGATCACACCTTCTGGGTTCTAGATTTACTCTCTTCACTTACCTTTTATTCTGATAAATTAAGTCAAAGGTAACTTTCAGAGCAGGTCTGAAAATACTACTCTTTGTACTATAGATAGATTATTTTTCTCTTTCAAAGGTATGGAAGGGCCAGTGTGTGCATGTGTACGTGTGCATGTGCATGCATGTGTGTGTATGGTTTATTTGGGCTTTGTAATACCATAAGAGATACTGGAAATAGAGAAATGGAGATTACAGGAGAAAAAAAGGCACTAAACTGAGAAATTGATGATGTTACCAGTCCTAATCATGTCGCAGGATTAAAAAGCAAACACTGAAACTGTATTACTCTGACTTTCTCTTCAGGAAACTCAGCTGAATCCAGTTTAAAATTGCATTCAGAGAATCCTCTAACATTTTGACTGAGAGGTGATCTGGAGGTCAGCATTGAGGTCAGGAGTAGGGCAATGTGATGAAACTTCCATTTCATTGTCAACCATGCATTTGAATGAAGTTCTTTCTTTTACAGGCAGAGTAAGAACTAAAGGCCAGAAGGGATACCCTGGTTGTCATTTACTGTGTGTTTTATGTCTTGAATCATTGGCCCAAGAACCTGAAGAAATATTTCTGTCTGTTTGTTTGCTAGCAATTGACCGAAGAGCCTTACTATAACCCTGAAATATTCAGTCAACTTCAGGGTTACTATCTTCGTTATAATTATGATTACTACTCCCAATGTCATTCTGTTTACATATTGCTTTTAAGATTTTTGCTACCATCATTTCTAAACAATTTAACTTTTCACAATAGTCTTGCAATGGTATTTCTATTTGACAAATGAAAAACATACTTGATAGTTTATGTTAAAAGACTGTAAATCAGACATTTTCTCCATTTCAATATAGGAAATTTCTGTGAGTTCAAGAAAGTCCAACTATTCTTAACTTTATCTCCTCACACTACACATATTGTAGACAAATTAAAGGTCTGTATTTGGTCAGTTTATGCCCATACACACTTACCTCTAGTTGAACACAAGGGCAAAGGCGAACTAATAACTGAAACTGATTAATAGGCATTTTTGCTCAGATAAATTAATGAGTTTACAGCTCATCAGATGAATTCTAGATGATACAAGATTAGAGACTTGAATCAAATACATTCGATTAGATATTCGACAAATATCCATTAGGGATATTTTATGGACAAGGCATTATGCTAGGCACTAAAGGATTTATAATAAAGAGAATAGAACTGTTATGTTCAAGCTGTTTTACAAATTCACCAAAAGAAATGTGTTATTAATTTGTTGACATTCATATGGTACTGTTTCACTGGGATTCTTGTCTAATCTAAGCATTGTTTGAGGGGGGTCGAGAAGTAAAAAAAAAGTACTATATTCTAAGCTGAACCAAGATTGTCCAATAATTGACACACACAAGGGAATAATGATCTCTGAATTAAACCTACAGAATCTCACACAGAGTTCTAAATATCATTTGAGAAAAAATGTTTAATTTAAAGATATGTGGGAAACTAGTTTAATTGAGCAAGGTATCCAAGTCTACTCCTGGCTCTGTTACAATCTAGTTTGATCTTTGATCTTAGTCAAGTTACTAACCTCATCTTTAAAATGGTGATGGAGTTGGGGCAGAACTAAGGACCATTTCAGTTTAAAACCTCCATTACTTTAAAAGTTTGTTGAATTATCAGTAGCAAACACTATGAGATCTATGAATATACTGGTCTCATCCACAGTAAACAAAGTCCCCACTGTGTGCTTTCCACAGAGGAGGCAAACCATATGATTTCCTTAGACTTGCTGATAGTTCTTTTATACCCTGGTAGTTAGCCGGTGTGACTAGTTCATTATGGCTTGTATTAGAATGTAATGGAGAAACCTTACATTAGAAATGGAGAAAACTATAGCAGAAGAGAAGAAAGAACTAAAGTAGCTTTTAGTAAAGTTTTGTTTTTCAGACTACTATGAGATAATTTTAGCCCTTTTACATTAAACTCCTTAAATTAGAGTAACAATGGATACCTGCTATTGAAACATTTCCTGATAAAGGGTGTACCACCTCATTCTACTGAAACGAAATATAAAAACAGATAACTGTTTGGTAAATTAACACTTAGTCTTAGCAACAAATATTACTATGGAGTCATGAAATATTGCACTGGCTTCTAAGATGACTAATAGGGATTTTCTGCTTTGCTCAGCTTAGCTCTTTGTTGGAGGCAACATGGTAGCGAAATATCAGCAAGAACACTACCTCTCTATGCTCCACAGGATCTTTATCTCAATTGCGTTTAAACGGCATCAGGCGTGCCCATGTAGAGGAACCAAGGTGAAGGATCTCTGTGGATTGACTGTCGAGCACTTCAAACGGCGGCCCACAACAAGACACTGGGATGGGATTTAGAGCCAATGTAAGCTTTAAATGGAGATTTACTGTGAAACAAAACACCTGTCTTTCATCCCAAGCTAAATTGACAAGCAATAATTTAGTTGTCTAAACTGAGAGCTTTCAGGATTCCAAACTGCATAATGTCAAAAGACAATGTATGAAGTTGCATTTGGAAGTTCAAAGGTATAACACTATGTAGGCAAACATGTTTAATGACTGGTCTTTCCCCTCTCCTCTGAATTCTTTCTTCTGTTTTCTCTCCCTTCCAGTTCCCTTTGCTATGTTTTCTTTGGGAGAGGGAGAGGGGAGGAGTGGGGAAAGATTGTGACTATAAAAATTGGATGAGTGTGTGATAAAGAAAATCCTAAATATAAAACAACAACAAACAAACAAATAAGAAAACCCACTATTTACTTCCTGTGCTTTCCACAAGGAAACATTTCCTATGGTCAGCTGATTAGTACCACAATTTAAATAGAATAAAAAAAAGATTCTTGAGGGGAAAATATTACATTCCTCTATCTCTTTCCTTCATATATGTGAAATAACATAGCCATGGCAACTTTTTCCACACAATTATTCTGGTACATTTATCTACAGCTTCAGTGATATTTGTCAAAATTTGGGCACTTGGCATCAGGAAGGCCAAATGTAGACCCCTACATTAGATTACATCTCCCATTTGTCCCTCAAGAATTTCTTTTAGAGTATTAAGAAAATATAGGCATGGCCCTTATTTCCCACAAAAAAAGGAATACCCCCCCACACACAAGGCATATCTTTATTTTTGCATGATCGCAAACTTTCCTTGCTTCCGTCCTCTTTTCCAAAAAAGCAAATGAGAGAAACAGGGTCGATTAGCAAAATGAAACAGATGCTACCAAAGTAGTGTATTAGCTGTCTGCAGAGATATCTGATTGGTCTCTGCCAGCTGTCAATTAGCATTTCCGTGTTCTGTTGATGAAGTAGTATTTACTTTTCTGGATTGCCATTGGCTGAGATCCTTAGTGTAATGAATGCTAAACTGAGCCTAGATCATTTTTTAAATCATAGCTTGGGGCTTAACTTTCCTTTAAATGAATTGTATAAACAAGATAGTTGTTAATTTTCAATCAATGTATCATTAATCATCAAATAGTATTAAAAAGGAACGGTCTTTTAAATACTCAATAAGCCCCATTGAAGTTACTAAATTAGCCATTCAAGCTCTATTTTCTCAAAGAGTATTATGATTCTAACAGAATTCTGTTTTCGAGGGTTTTTCTGTGGTTTAGCTACTGAGGTGTGTGTGCATACCTTCATAAATAAATACGGCTTCATGAATTTAGTAAGTACTATAGCTTTAAATCCATAGTCACTAACAAAAATGGAAAATATATCCTATAGTGAGTTCTTCAGATTGCTGACACCCACCTGCAGTACGGTACTAATTTTATGAGAGGGGTCTAAGAATGGCAAAAACTAGAATAGTAAGTGTAAGCTATTCATTCCAATAATCTCTGTGCAGTGTTTTTAAATTGATCTTTACCTCTGTAGACTCAACACCTGGGGTGCACTCTAATGGTTCTAACTAATCACACCTCTTTTCCTGGACAGAACTTTGTCCAATTTTTCATGGAATCCTAGTAAAGTGTCTCACACACAGGACACAGTAAATGTTTATTTCATAATAAACACAGATAGAGGATGTAAAGAGATGTGAAAAAAACGATATTTCTACCATTTTTTCATAATGTTAAGTTGTTTGCTTCATAGCCTATGACCACAATAACAACTTTTTATGTAGGTGGATTTATTTCATGTATAATTTAATTCTAATATTTATTAGTAAAAAAAATTACTGTTAGATCGATTCCTAAGTATTCTTTTTTTTTTTTTGATGCTATTGTGAATGGTGTTCTTTCTCTAATTTGTCTCTCAGTGAGTTTGTTGTTTGTGTACAGAAATGTTATTGATTTTTGAGTGTTGACTTTGTATCCAGTTATGCTGCTGAATTTGTTTATTAACTGTACTAGTCTTTTGGTGGAGTTTTTGTGGTCTGCTATATACAGTATCATGTCATCTGCAAATAATGATAATTTAACTTCTTCCTTTCCTATTTTTATTCCTTTTCTTTTCCTCTTTTCTCGAATGGCTCTGACTAACATTTTCAGCACTGTATTGAATAAGAGTGGTGATAGTGGATATCCTTGTCTGGTTCCTGATTTTAAATTGAAAACTTTCAGTTTTTGTACACTTAGTATGGCATTGGTTGTTGGTTTGTCATAGATGGTTTTTATCAGATTGAGGTAAAGACCATCTATTCTGATTTTCTGTAGGGTTTTTTGTCATGAATGAGTGTTGGACTTTATCAAAATTTTTCTGCATCTATTGAGATGAACATGTGATTTTTGTCTTTGGCTCTGCTGATATGGTGTATAACACTTCTTGATTTAGGTATGTCAAACCATCCCTGCATTCTTGGAATGAATTGCACTTGGTCATGATGTATAATCTTCTTGATGATTTGTTGCATTCTGTTTACTAGTATTTTATTGAAGATTTCTGCAACTATGTAGGGAGATTAGCCTATAGTTCTCTTTTTTGGTTAGGTCTTTCTCTGGTTTTGGTATCAAAGTAATACTTTTGTCTAGGAATGAGTTAGAATTGCTTCCCTTTCAATTCCATTAAAGAGTTTGAGGAGTATTGGTGTTAAATCTTCTCTAAATTTCTTGTAGAATTCAGCCATGAATCCTTCAGGACCTGGGCTTTTCTTTATTGGTAAGTTTTTAGTTAAATTTTTAATTTCAATAACTGATAATGAATTATTTGAACTTTTCACATGTTCTTGATTAAGCTTTGGTAATTCATATGTTTCTAGGAATCTATCCATTTCTTCTGTGTTTTCCATCCTATGAGAGTAAAGGTTTCCAAAGTAGGTATTCATGATCTTCTCAATTTCCACAGGATCTGTAGTGATTTCACCCTTTTGGTTCCTCATTGCATGAATTTGAAGTTGCTTTTTTTTTTCTTTTTTTTCTTGATAAGGTTGGCTAGGAGTTTATCAATTTTGTTTAGTCTTTCAAAGAACCAACTCTTTGATTCATTACTTCTTTGTATTGTTTTCTTAGTCTCAATTGCATTAATTTCTGCTCTGATCTTTATAATTTCATCCCTTCTATGAACTTTGAGCTTGACTTGCTTTTCTTTTTCTAGAAGCTTGAGGTGCAGCATTAGGTTATTTGTGCTTCTTCTTCTCTACTGATATGAGAGTTCACTGCTATACATTTCCCTCTTAGACTGCTTTCACTGTGTTCCACAAGTTCCAGTATGTTGCATTTGCATTCTCATTTGATTGCAGATATTGTTTAATTTATTCTTTAATTTCACCTGTGACCCATTGGTTGTTCAGGAGGGTGCTATTTAATTGTTATGTGTTTATGGATTTTTTGTGGTTTCTTTTGCCATTAATTCCCAATTTCATTGCACTATGGTCAGATAATATGCATGGGATAATTTCAATTCCTTTGAATTTACTTAAGCAATTTCTGTGGGCTAGTAAATGGTCTATTTTAGAGAACGTCCCATATGCAGCTGAGAAGAATGTGTATTCTGATGTTGTTGGGTGGAATACTCTTAAACATCTACTAAATCCATTTGCTCACATGTTTGATTTAATTTTGTTATTTCTTTATTGACTTTTGTCTAGTTTATCTATCTGCTTGTGACAGAGGGGCATTGCAAACCTCATTACAATTGTGTTATTTCTTATTTGCTTATTTATATCTATTAATATTTGTCTTATATAGTTGGGTGCTCCCATATTTGATCCATATATATTTATGATTGCTATCTCTTCCTCTTGAATTTTTCCCCAAAATATAGGAAAATATGTACAATATCATTGATCATTTGAGAAATTCAAATTAAAACAACACTGAGATTCCATCTCACTCCAGAAAGAATAGCTGCCTTCAAGAAATCAGCCAACAACAAATGCTTGTGGGGCTGTGGAGAAAAAGGAACTATTCTGTACTGCTGGTGGGAGGGTAGACTGGAACAATCACTGCAGAAATCAGTGTTGAGATTCCTCAAAAAACTAGGATTGGAGGTTCTATTCAACCCAGCTATTCCCCTTCTGGATATTTTCCCATTATGCATGAAAACACCATACCACAGTGATTTATGTATATCCTATGTTTATAGCAACACAATTTGTAATAGCTATATCTTGGAAACAACATAAATATCCATCAATGGGAGAACGGATAAAAAGATGTGTTGTTTTTATACAATGGAATACTACTCAGCTATAAAGAAAGACAAACTCGAGGCTTTTATAGGTAAATGGATGGAATTCGAGACCATAATCCTAAGTGAAATAAATCAGACTCACATATGTAAGCATTGTATTGTCTCTCCAGTGTAAAAAACTGAAAGAGAAAATAAGATCCAAAATGCACAATATACATTGTGAAAATGAAAGGAGAAGAGACTGTTTAAAAGGAAAGAACAACTGGGAGGTAGGAAAGGAGAAATGAAAGAAGGGAAAAATTATATATATATATATATATATATATATATTTATATATATATGATAGGTAATTATACCACTATTAGTTCATCAAAAAGAATGGTTTGCTCCTATTATTTTGTTTTGCAATTCTGTATCACTATTTTTATTTTATTTT
>RJWT010003337.1:12481-36988 GCA_004365215.1 Cuniculus paca | reverse complement strand
TCTCTTTGAGTCAAGGGTGTGTTAAGGTCTCCTGTTATAATTGCGTTATTGCTTATTTGATTTTTCATTTCTATTAATATTTGTTTTATATAGTTGGGTGCTCCCATATTTGGTGCATATATATTTAAGATTGTTATTTCTTCCTCTTGGAGTTTTCCCCTAACCAGTATGTAGTGACCTTCTTTATCTCTTTTGACCAGTATTTGTTTCAAGTTTACATCATCTGTGAACAGAATAGCTACCCCTGCTTTTTTCTGGGTTCCTGTTGCATGGATTATTGTTTTCCATCCTTTGACTTTCAGTCTATGAGTTTCCTTTTGGGTTAGATGGGTTTCTTGTAGACAGCATATGGTAGGATGTTGTTTCTTGATCCATTCTGCCATTCTGTTCCTTTTGATTGGTGAATTGAGGCCATTAACATTAATGGTTATAACTGATATATATTGGCTTGTTTTAGTCATGTTATCTTTCTGCAGTGGTTTCTTTACCTTTTCCCTCAGTGCATTTTAGAGAATGTACCTTATGAAACTGAGAAGAATGTATATTCTGATGTTGTTGGGTGGAATACTCTGTATATGTCTACCAAGTCCATTTGTTCACTAGTTTGATTCAGTTCAGTTATCTCTTTGCTGATTTTCTGTCTAGTTGATCTGACTCCTGGTATCAAGGGGATATTAAGGTCTCCTCTTATACTTTTGTTATTGCTTATTTGATTTTTCATTTCTATTAATATTTGTTTTATGTAGCTGTGTGAGTCCATATTTGGGCTTATATGTTTAAGATTCTCATTTCTTCCTCTTGGAGTTTTCCCGTAACCAGTCTGTAATGATCTTCTTTATCTCTTTTAAACATTCTTGGCTTGATGTTCACATTGTCTGCAAACAGAATAGCTACCCCTGGTTTTTTCGGGGGGAGTTCCAGTTGCATGAAGTATTGTTTTGCATCCCTTAACTTTCAGTCTATGAATTTCCTTTTGTATTAGATGGGTTTCCTGTAGACAACACATGGTTGGATGTTGTTTCTTGATGCATTCTGCCAGTCTGTTTTTTTAATTGGTGAATTGAGGCCACTTACATTAATAGTTATAACTCATATATAGTGGCTTATTTTTGTCATATTATCTTTCTGCTGTCATTTCTTTGCCTTTTCCCTCTGTTGACTTGTTTGCCCTGCTTGGTAGTTTTTTTCTGTTGGTGTTCTTGAAGTCATAGTTATTTTTATGTCTATCTAGAATATTTTTCAGTATTCTTTGTGGGGTTCATTTAGTGGTCATGGAGTTGTTCAGCTGTTCTTTGTTGTGGAAGTATCTTATTTCTCCATCAATTTTGAAGGATAGTTTTGCAGGGTACATCAGTCTGGGTTGGAAGTCGTTTTCCTTTAAGATTTGAAATACTTCATGCTCTTCTTGATTTCATTGTTTGTATTGAAAAGTCTGCTGTGATTCTGATGAAGTTTCCTTTGTAGGAAATTTGTTTCTTTTCTCTAACAGCTTTTAATATTTTGTCTTTATGTTGAATTTCTGGGATGTTGATTGTTATATGTCTGGGTGTAGATTTATTTTGGTAATGGCCACTTATGGTTCACTTTTCTGCATGTCAGTTTGCCTTCCCATGTTTGGGAAATTTTCAGCTATTAGTTCTGTAAATAATCTTTTTATATGATTTGTGTTGGCTCCTTTTTCATTCACACCTATCAATTTTATATTGGTTTTCTTTGCACCGTCTTGCAACTGTTGAATGGTTATTTCCTAGTTCTTTGTTATTGTTAAAAGGTCTTCCTTTCTTGTTCACTAGTTTCAATCTTGTCTTCAAGGTCTGAAAGTCTATCTTCACATTCATTGAGGTGGCTTTTGATGGAATTTTTTATTTCCTGGGTATTTCTTTGAATCTGCTTCATGCATTCTAATTGTTTCTTGTATTGTTCATTCCAGGTTTCTATCATTTTGTAGTGCTCCTCTACTTTTTTTAACTATGTCTTCTTTAGATGTGTTCAGCATTTCTTTCATTACATTTATCATTTCTTGTTTTACCTGGGAGGTTATTTATAATCTGGGTTCCTTTACAGCTTCATGGAGTTGTTTCTTTACTTCAGTTGCTCTCATTTCAGAAGTTTCAGGTATGTGGCTTATACTTTCTTCTATGTCTGTGTCTCTTAGGCTTGTTTGGGATGGGCTGGAGGTTTGAGATTGCATTTTGCTCTTTTGTTTTGTCACTTTCCTGTATTCCCCTGTGGCAGGTGAATACAGTCTCATTTATTTCCTGGGTGGAATATGACTGTGTGTACTGCAGTTTTTCCCCAGTTGAGAAGGAGTCATTAGGCATGCTTTACCAGATCCTTAGTGACACTCAAAGTCTCCTTCATTTTTCTTGGATGTTTGTAACGGTTGATACATTGTGTCAACTTGAGAACTCTAGAAGCTTAAATAAGCAACTCAACAACACTACATCCTGGGATGTAGAGGACATGCCCTTACCATTCCAGAATGTTGTAATAGTTAATACATTGTGTCAAGTTGAGAAGTTTAACTAAGTGACTCAACAGTCAGTATCCTCACTTTGTAGACACCCTCATTCTGTGCAAGAGGAGGCCAAGGAGATGGTGTGAGTGTTGCACCCACCCTGGGGGGTGGGTAGCTTGCATACAGTATAAAGGAGGAAAAGAGACTTGCTCTTTCTCCCCTTTTGCTCTTGCTGCTCCTGCTGTCTTCTGCCATTTTGAAGTGTTGCATCTTTGCCATGCCACCTGTCTTCGTTACTTTTTCTCTCATTGCTGGGACAAAACACCTGACACCAAAAGTGAAGCAAGGAAAGGTTTATTTAGCATACAGTTTTTGGAGATTTCAGTCCATAATCAGCTGGCTCCAAGGCAGAGTGACATGGCACAAAGGCAACACTTCAAAGCAGCAGCCAGAGCAAAAACAGAGAAAAGGGGAAAACAAACCTCTTCTCCTCCCTTATGTTGTACACAACCCACCACCCCTGCCCCCTTTCTGGGTGGGTGTAGCACTCACAAAATCTCCTTGCCCTCCTTTGCACAGGAGGAGGATTTTACAAAGAACCCTGGCTCCCTGCTGAGTCTCCCAGTTAAACTTCTAAACTTTTCAAGTTGACACAATATATCAACAGTAACACCACCTTGTCATGGAGCCCATTGATTACAGACTGAAACCTCCACAAACTCTGAGCTAAATAAACCTTTCTCCCCATAATTTTGAGTGTCAGGTGTTTTTTCTCAGAAATGAGAGAAAAGTAACCAACATGATGTTTATTTAGGAATCTATATGATAGGACTATGGTAATTTTATTTCAAGTTTTTGTGAAGGTATCAACTTTTTTCACGCATGTTCATTCTCACCAGCAACTTTTTTTCCTTTTTTTTATTTTGAAGACAACAAAACAAATACAAAATAAAACAGAACATTCAATCAAAACAAAGAAAAGAATGTCATACAAGACTTCAAGACAAAAAAATAGACCAAAAATGATTACCATGTTGCCCATAGCTATTTTCAAAATAACTTCCCATACCATAAGGAATAATAAGATCAAACACAACAGAACAAAATAAAAGCAATCAATATAAAACAATGAAAGCAATATAGGACTTCAAAACAAGGCAGTTGAAATACTACAGTGGTTACCGTAATGTATCTTATCTTCAAAGTAGCTGTTTATATCGTCAAACATAATAAAAACAAACAAAACAAAATAGAATAGAATAGTCAATCAAAACAAAATAATGACCATTATACAAGACCTCATAACAAGATTAAAGGAAATCAATAAT
This sequence comes from Cuniculus paca, assembly GCA_004365215.1. Lineage (NCBI taxonomy): Eukaryota > Metazoa > Chordata > Mammalia > Rodentia > Cuniculidae > Cuniculus > Cuniculus paca. Next base: position 33,202 of record RJWT010003337.1, on the reverse strand, counting down.
GGCTACCATAATGCCTCTTGTCACCTTCAAAATAACTGCTCATGCCCTCAGGTATAATACAGTCAAATAAAACAGAATAGAATAAAACCAATCAAAGGAAAACAATGAAAGCAATATAGGACTTCAAACAAGACTGCAGGAATACAACAGAGGCTATCCTGATGCATCTTAGCTTCAAAGTAGCTGCTTAGACCTTCACACATAACAAAATCAAACAAAACAAAATAGAATAAAATCAATCAGTAGAAAGTGAGTAAAGCAATAAAGGCTTTGGAACAAGATAATAGGAAAGCAATAATGACTGCTATAATCCATTTTGTTATTTTTACAATAGTTGTCCATGTCATCAAATATAATAAAATCAAAGATAACTAAACAATAAAACTTGGTTAAACAGAACCATGAGAACAATACAGTGCTTCAAAACAGAATTATAGATTAACAATGGCCATTGCCTTCCCCCTGTAGACATTTCCTCCCCTTTCACCTTCACAACCTCTATTTTGTATTTTGGATCCACTAATTTCCCCACTTTCTTATACTAGGGAGACAATAAAATGTTCACCCATGTGACTTTGAACCTTTTCACCCATAAGTGTGTTCTCAAGTTATATCCATTTACTTACAAGAGTCTCAAGGTTATCTTTCTTCATAGTTGAGTAGCTTTCCATTGTATAGAAATGGCATATCTTTCCTTTCCCTTCTGCAGTAGATGGGTAAGCTACCCCTACTATTTTTTTTCTGGTTCCCTGTCACACAGAACGTTGTTCTCTCTCCCCTGACTCTCAATCTATGAATTCCATTTTGAGTTAAGTGTGTTTGTTGGATAAAACATATTGATGCATCCTGCCTCTCAATTCACTCTACCTGTGCCTCTTTCCACCAGCGAATTGAAGCTGTCTACATTAATGGTCATGGCCAACATGCACTAGCTCATCTCTGCCATGCTATTTTCCTGCCACTGGCTGTGTACTTTTCCCCTCCATTCTATTGTCTGTCCCACTTGGTGATTCCCCACTGCCGATTCTCCTGGAACCATGGAGGATCTTTCTTATCTTTCTTATCTCTCTCCAAAATGTCCTTCAGTATTCTCTGCAGGGCTGGTTTGGCAGTCATGAACTCCTCCAGTTGTTCTTTGTCATGGAAATATCTTGTTTCTTCATCAACTTTGAAAGATAGTTTTGCAGTGTACATCAATCTGGGTTGGAAGTTGTTTTCTTTCAGGACTTGAAATATTTCACTCCAAGCTCTTCTTGACTTGATGGTTTGTGTTGAGAAGTCTGTTGTGATTCTGATGGATTTTCCTTTATAGGTGATCTGTTTCTTTTCTTGAACAGCTTTTAGTATTCTGTTCTTGTGTTGAGTTTCTGGGATCTTGATTATTATATGTCTGGGAGTGGATACTTTGGTTATGGCTAGCTGGAGTTTATATGCCTCACTTATCTGAATAGCACATCTTTCTCCCATGTTTGGGAAGTTTTCTGCTAGTACTTCTGTAAATACAATTTTTATGTCTTTTGTGTTGGCCTCTGCTTTTTCATTGATACCTATCACTCATAAATTATTTCACTTTGCATCATCTTGCAGTCTTTGAATTGTTATTTTCTGGTTCCTCATTATTTTCAAGAGGTTTTTCCTTTCCCAATCACAAGCTGCACACCTGTCTTCAAGGTCTGAAAGTCTATTTTCAGTTTCTTTCAAGAACTTTTGCCAGCTTTCAATGGAGATTTTAATTTCCTGGCTATCTCTTTGAATCTGTTTCATGCATTCAAAATCTCTCTTATATTGTTCATTCATGGTTTCCCTCATTTTCCTTTACTCCTCTATTTTTTTTATCTATGTCTTCTTTAGAGAAGCATAGCAATTCTTTTATTATGTTTTTCATTTCTTCTTTTACCTGAGATAGTATTTCTGTTCTCATTTCTTTTGTAGCCTCATGGAGTTGTCTCTTTACTTCAGTTGCCATCACTGCAGAAGCTTCAGGTGTGCGACTCTCGATCTCTTCCACGTTTTCATCTCCTGGACTGGCTCTGCTTGGGTTGGAGTCCAGGGACTGCCTTTTGTTTCTTCATCCTGACATTTTCCTGGGTTCTTCCAAACAAGTGGGTAGTGGGGTTTTGGGAAGCTCCCACATTGGTTACAATTTCTCTGGAGCATGACCGTTTGGTTTTCCTGGCCAGTGCTGACTAGAGGTTCCAATGGTGGCTATTGGGTGCTCTGGTGCAGGGCCTGCTTCTGTTCATGGAAGTATCCAGGGGGCTGCTGGAATGCATGCAGAGCAGTTCCTGCCTCTGCCTTCCCTCCGAGCTGATTACTGGAGAGCAGCCTCTTGCTTTGTTGGAATGTGCTCTGAGCAGAGCCTGCCTCTGCCTTTCCTCCGAGCTCCTTACTGGCAAGCAGGCATCTCCCTTTGTCCGTTGGAATGTGCTCTGAGCAGAGCCTGCCTCTGCCTTCCCTCTGACCTCCTTGCCAGGAAGCAGGCATCTCCCTTTGTCCATTGGAATCTCACCAGCAACTTTTAAAGGTTTGAATTGCTCTATGTATTTCCCTATACTTGTTATTTCTACCTTTTAAAAATTATAACCAGCTAGTGGGTGAGAAGTTGTACCTTATTTTGATTTTAGTGTATATTTCCCTAATGGCTAAATGATATCAAGCATGTTTTAATCTCACTTATTGGCAATTTGAATATCCTCACTGGGAAAATGTCTATTCAAATCTTTTGCCAATTTAAAAATTGAACTATCTTTTTATTTTTGGCCTTTATGAAGTTTTTGTACATTCTAAATATATAACTTCAATATCACTTAGTCTGTCTGTTATATTCACCCTAGAGCTTGTGTATATGCTATAGTGTGGGCAATTTTTCTAATTTACCTTCTAGTTCAGTGATTTTCTTCACCTATATCTAATATGGTATTCAAGAGAACTAAAATATGAATAGGTAAGAATTAAATAAATTAGTTTTTTATATTAAACGTGGAATAAGTATAATTTAAAACTTATTTAAACATTTTGCTTCTATATATACATTTATTAAACTACTTAAACAGTACTCTTGAAGACTGTACAGATTTGTACTTCTTTAAAAATGATTAAAAGCAAATGTTTAGAATCTGATGTGAAAACTTAATTGTTGGGGTAAATAGAATGGAGTGGGGAGAGTAAAGGCAGAGGTTGCAGTAAGTTTCAGTAGAGGAAAATAATTGAATAAATATTTATTAAAAGATTATAAAAGAAAAAAAGAATAGATTAATAAGATTGATCTTCAGGTATAACTTTGTGAAACCAGTGTCATACAACTTTCAGAACTTCTTCTGATTTCTTGTTGTTATTGGTGACTAATTTTTTAGAGCATTCTCCATTCCTGAAGTGGAGAGGGAGCTTCCAGGCCACAAAGGCTAAAACATCAGTGCTGTAACTACAGACACTTAGCCTTCTCTGCAACACATTTGAGAACATAGTTTCATGTGCACTAAGATACTTTCGCATGATATGCTGGAGGATGACTTTTGGTCATACAGTTTTATTGGAAAAGAAAGACTTTCTGATGGACATAGATCAATAGGTAGGAAACTGATAAATCTATTCTTTAAGGCACTGTTCTCTGAACACTACTGATCCCTGGCTGCTTCACAGAGAAGAGCACAGAGACTTTAATTCATGTACATTTTTAAAAAGTGTAAATGGAATATTGTGATTTTCACATAAATGGTAATTAGTTTAGCAACCAATACATTCCTAAGCTTTATACTGTGTGTTATGAGAAGAGTAAGCTCATATGTAGCATTATTGGTTTTTCTATTTCTACAACTTATAAAATGGACCAAATGTCAAAATAACCTTCTGAAATGAAAAATAATGATAAACATGTATCATAAATAAATATAAAAATTCAGGAAATATTATAAACAGTGATCAGAAGCAGTGTAAATACAAGTTTGATTCTGTAGATTGTGGCTCTATGTGATCTGTGAGATAATTTTATACATACAGCCTGCAATAAAAAGGCAATAAGGAATCATCCAGTGTTGAAAATTAAATTGTTTTCCTAATCCATTTATCTCTATTCCTTGATACAGTTTTGAAATTTTCTTAAACAGTTATGAAGCCAGCAGAAGTTTCCCATAATTTTCAGATGAAAAAATGTGACCTTTCTATTGAACTAATAAAGTTTTTCCAACACAAGCCCTATACATAGACCTTCAAGAGGGAATCAGTGTGTTATTCTCTGAAGGCTGGCACCAATATTACTAAGACATCTTTCATAGTTTTACTCTTTAATAGAAAATTAAATATAAGATATAGTATTGCTAAGAAGTTTATAAAACTTTATGGATACTAAAACACAATGCTTAAGTGAAAATAGAATGAGACTTAGATATAATTCCTTTTTCAGTGGAACTATTATATGTCATATAATGGTATATGGTGTGGAAACACCATCACACATTCATGGTAGATAGGTGTGTGTGCTCTTTTCAGTTGGATGGAGCTATTGCTATGCTGAAAATGAATTCACTTTTGGTATGGATGCTGCTCACTTAGGAGAGAGAAGTACTTGATGGGTTTTGTTTGACTCATTCCTGAAATCCAATGCTACTATAGACAAGACATTTTGCATTGATTATAAATTACTTTGTGAGAAGTTACATGGCCCAGTACAGGTGCATTTGGGTCATCACTGACAGGTATGAACATTCAGGAAGTGAGGCTTTGGAAAAGTAAAAGAATTTGCTTCTGAATACCTGGGTCCATATTTCTTCATTCATAGAGAGCACTGATATTCATCACTGTCATGCCTAGTCTTGATTTGGGGTTAAAATAAATAATGACAATTACAAACATGATAAAATTATATTCATTAATGTTGAAAATTATTAGCGTTTATGCTAGTAAGTTTTTATTTATTATAACAAATGCTTGAGATAAATAAAGTTAATAAGAATGGTTCATTTTGGCTAATGGTTTCAGAACATAGTTCCTTGAAATTGTCACCTTTGGAACCATGATAAGGCAGCCTGTCCTAAAGTAGGCAGTGCGTGGTGGAAGAAGCTGCTCACCTTTTGGTAGTGGTGAAGCAAAGAAGAAAAAAGAGGAGGAATTGGGTTCCCAATATCTCTTCTAAGATCATGCTCCAGGGACCTAACATCCTCACAGTGGACCTCATCTCTTGAAGGTTCTATCACTTCCCAACATCACCACAGGCTGGGACCAAGACTTCAACATATGGGTCTTGGGGAACATTTAAGATCTGAGCTGTAGCAGCATGATATATGAAAAAAATAAGCAATGAGTACAAAGCTACTTTTTCATACTGCTATAGGAAAAAATACCCATGATTCTGTATACAGAAATTTAATTTTATATATGAGACCATATATAGAATCATTTCTACATTACTTAATAATATTAATGCCAGAAAGGTTTGAGGAGACTAATATATTTTCTCATAGAACACTTCTGAGAGGGAAAAGAGGCATTTTAAATAATTTTATTGGGACAATAGACATAGACTGAAAATTTCCTAAGACTGTAGTTACCCTAATAAAGGATACATCTATGACTTTAAGTGAATTGTTCAACTATTACATATATATTGTATATATTATAACATTATCAACATATTGAGTAGTACACAATTATCATTTCAGAGTTGAACCAGAACCTTGCTTTAATGTTGAGGGTAAAGTATTAAGATTTTTTTAAAAAAAAGAATAAACTATTACATACATAGATTGATTGCTGATCATTTCAATTTTGTCTTGTCCTGAGTGTTTTCCTTTCTCATTGGAGAAATAAACTGATCCTGCATAATTATAATTATAGACCTCTTAATGGTGTTGCCTCCCATCTTAATGGCAATGATTACAGCAGCTGTGGAGAAGATGGCTATGTCTGCATCCACTACTTTGATGCACATAGTTTGAATTACAATTTGAGGCTTAAAGAGTTGGATCTTCATCCAGGCCAGGAAGATTGCCCATGGAAAGTTTTGGACTCTTAGAAATAAATTAGTTTGGATCCTCCACATGCAGACAAACTCAGCAGCCTATAGGATAGTCAGTTGCCCCTCCTCCACTCCCAGAGGACCTCAGCAGCCAAGAGGATACTTGTCTGCCCATCCCCTACACCCAGAAGACCTCAGCAGCTGTTGGGAGCATCAGTGACCCCTTCCACCACCTGCAGTACCTCAGTGGGCCAGCAAGAGTGCAGTGAATTCCCCAGCAAGCAGAGGATCTCAGTGGGTCAAACAGAGCCTCAGCAAATCCTCCTTCAACTGGGAGGACCTTAGCAAGTTAGTGAGAATGTGGATGAGTCTTTCTTCCATACAGAGAACCCCACATGGTCTGGTGAGAGTGCTGGCAAGGGCTCTCCCCACCTGGAGAAGCCTGACTAGGCCTGTGAGATCCCCAGTGACACAGTAGGAGCCCACCTGGGGCATGCATTATAGGTAGGTATGTCTGGACCCTGGAACAGCCTGAAACTGTGATAACAGTATGAGCTGAAGGTTGGTTTACATCAATACTCCTAGGCTAGTCAGCCTAGGAAGAATATAAGACTTACAAAACTAGCCCACAGGAGAAATTCAGGTGAATAGTCCATCCCCTACACTGTAGGACTCAGCAACCAGATGAACATCAGCCACACAGTAGGACCCTAAGACACACGCACAGATAGTTGAGATGAGCAAGATTGAAAAGACCAAAATATTAATCCTAGAGGTGAAAATCACAAAACAAAAAAGCAAAAGGCAACCTCAAATACCCAATCCATCCAGAACAACAACAGAAGACATTGAAATAGATATCACTGGAAGTCACACACTTGAAATTTTTGAAAACATAGCAAGGGAAATAAAGAAACAAATCCATGAGGCTATAGAGAAAATCAGATTAGAAATAATCTCTCAGGTAAAGAAAGAATTGAAAATGTTAATAAAGCAGTTGCTCAGCACAGCTAGAGAAGACATAGATAAAAAAACATGTACAGGGCCATGGGAAAATGGTGGAACCTTGAATGAACAATATAGGAAAGAGATACAAGGCATGAAGCAAATTCAAAGAGATATCCAGAAAATTAAAAATTCCACTGAAAGCTGGCAAAACTGCTAGAATGAAACTGAAGATAGAACGGCAACTGAAGTAAAGAAACAACTCCATGAAGTTTTAAGGAACTGAGATTAGAAATGATTTCCCAGTAAAACAAGAGATGATAAACATAAGGAAAGAAATGCTAAGCACATCCAAAGAAGATATAGTGGAAAAAACAGAGGAGCACTGTGAAAGGATGGAAACCTTGAATGAAGAATACAACAAAGAACTAGAATGAAACAGATTCAAAGAGTGATCCAGGAAACCAAGAATGCCATTGAAAGCTGGCAAAACCACCTCAATGAATGTGAAAATAGAATTTCAGACCTTGAAGACATGTGTCTTGGTTACTTTCTCTTGTTGCTGAGCCAAACACCTGACACCCAAAATTAGGGAAGAAAAGGTTTATTTAGCTTACAGTTTTTGGTGGTTTCAGTCCATAATCAGCTGGCTCCAAGGCAGTGGCACAGCACTGGGGCAACACTTCAAGGCAGCAGCCAGAACAAAAGGGCAAAGAAGCCTCTTCTCTACCCTTAAGTTGTACACAGGCCACACACACCCCTGGCAAAACCTTCAGGGTGGGTGTAACACTCACAAAATGTTCTAGCCCTCCTTTGCACAGGATGAGGATATTTACAAAGTAAGAACTCTGGTTCCCTGCTGAGTCTCTCAGTTAAACCTCTAAACTTCTCAAGTTGACACAATGTATTAACCATAAGAATCCACCCCTTGTCAACTTGGCAACCAGACATATTTCTTTAAATCAGCCTCCAGATACCAAGACATGCTAGTTCTTACCATTTTGCAACTTGAACATTATAACACAACTTAATAATCCTTAAGAACCAGCAGTAAGTCTATCAACATTATATTATAAACATAACATTTTGTCCTTGCACACCCAAACACTCATGCACATCCTCTATGCAAAAGGTATTTAGTCCATCTGCAAGAGTTGCCAAAGTCCTAACAGTTTCAGCATTGAAACAGTTTCAGCATTGCTGAAAAGTCCAAGTCCCACGTCTCTGAAATGTAAAGCAAACTCTTATCTGCAAGTCCCTGTACAAATGAAAACAAAGTTAAACACTTTCAACCAATGGCACAAGACAAGCATTTTCATTCCAAAAGTTACAAACAGGAGGATACAAAGCACTGGGACCAAAACAAGTCCAAAATCCAGCAGGGAAAATGTTAAATCCTATAGTTGCTTGTCCAGCATCTGAAGCAATCTGTGGCAAATTGTGAGCTAAAAGGGCTTGTGTGGTTCCACCTCTATGGCACTTCTAGTGGTCACTGATCCCATGGCATCTCTCTTGTGCTGACTCTGCTCCCCCATTGTAGGTTACCTTAGATGATCCATGTTCCTGGCCTTTTCAAACTTCTGGGGTCTCTGGTGCACCTTTGGCTTCACACATAGTGTCACACACTGTCCTCTCAGGGGCACAACTGCCTGGCCTCCCAGGCCCTCTGAAATTGGGGTGGAAGCCTTCTTAACCTCAGAGCTTGTTCATTCCATGTGCACCTAAAACCAGCACCACACGGATGATGCTGACGTCTGCTGCCAGCTGGAGCAGTAGCCAGACTTTCCTCTCTCTTGGCCATAGAGGTCAAGTGCCTGGAATGCTGGGCAGTCTGAACCTGATTGTGAGGAACAGATTCTCTATGTCGCTGAGATTCTGGAACCTTGTGGGGCCTCTGCCACCATTCTGGAACGTGGTGCTCTGAGTCTTTCTCCTCAAAACAAAGTCTTTCACTTTTGCAGTTTGGAAGCTGTGAAGGTTCAAGACTTGCTGCTTTTTGTAATACCTGCAGGCCGTCTTTTCTACTTCTCTATTCCTCAGCAATTGAGGCCTCAACTTTATCTTTACAGTCCATAGCTTTACTGGAGCTTCCTTTCTGGTCAAACCCATGTTTCAAATCACCTTGCTGGGCTCTGTGCTCTTGATTTGTGATATAAATGTGGCTAAAAGCCCCCAAAAATAGCCATGCCATGGCCTCAACATTCGACTGCCTTGAAATTTCTTCTGCCAGATTAATCAGGCCGCCATCCTTAACCTTAGTCTCAGGCAAAGTCTCTGAACATGAGCAAAATGCAGACAAACTTTCTGCCAAGCCATAACATACATCAACTGGAGTCCAACACTCAATGCAGTCCTTCTTCCCAGCAGAAACCTCTTCAGCCTGGTCTTTACAGCAGGCTTCCTATCAGCCTTCTGGTCTCCTGAGCTCTGACAAGAATCTCCCCTACAGAACAGCCTAAGCTGTTCCAGCTCCATGCACTTAGGTGAAATCTCTGAGCCTTTCCACACTCTTTCCACAAGCCATTTCAACAGGCTTTTGAACCACATGGTCAGGTACAGTCACAGCAACAACCCCAGGCTTGGTACCAAATTCTGTCTTGGTTACTTTCTCTCATTGCTGAGCCAAACACCTGACACCCAAAATTAGGGAAGAAAAGGTTTATTTAGCTTACAGTTTTTAGTGCTTTCAGTCAATAATCAGCTGGCTCCAAGGCAGAGTGGCACAGCACTGGGGCAACACTTCAAGGCAGCAGCCAGAACAAAAGGGCAAACAGGTCTCTTCTCTATGCTAAAATTGTACACAGGCCAACCCCCTGCCAAAACCTTCAGGGTGGGTGTAACACTCACAAAATGTCCTTGCCCTCCTTTGCACAGGATGAGGATATTTACAAAGTAAGAACTCTGGTTCCCTGCTGACTCTCTCAGTTAAGCCTCTAAATTTCTCAAGTTGACACAATGTATTAGCCATAAGAACACAATTGCAGCTAGCAAGCAAGAAAGGAAACATCTTTTAAAAATAACAAGGAATCAGGAAATAGCAATTCAGCAGTTGCAAGATGATACAAAGAAAAACAATATAAGACTGATAGTTGTAAATGAAACAGAAGATGAAAGCACGAATGATATAAAAACACTATTAAAAGAAGTAATAGCTCAAAACTTCCCAAACATGGGAAAGGAAACTGACATAAAAATAGGTGAAGCATATAGAACTCCAATTAGCCACAAGCAAAATAAATCAACACCCAGACATATAATAATCAGCATACCAGAAATCCAACATAAGACCAGAATAGTAAAACATATTAGAGAAAAGAAGCAAGTCACCTATAAAGAAAAGCCCATCAGAATCACAACAGACTTCTCAACACAAACAATGAAGTCAAGAAGAGCATGAGGTATTTCAAGTCCTAAAGGAAAACAACTTCCAACCCACACAGATGTATCCTGCAAAACTATCCTTCAAAATGGATGGAGAAATAAGATATTTCCATGACAAAGAGCAGGTGAAGAACTTCATGACCACCAAAGCAACCCTGCAAAGAATACTGAAAGATACTCTAGATAGACATGGAAGTAGCTACGACATCAAGTGGATCAACAGAACACCAAGCAGGGCAAACAGTTAAGTAGGGGGAAAAGGTAAAGAAACTGCTGCAGAAAGATAACATGACTAAAACAAACCAGTGTATATCAATTATAACCATTAATATAAATGGCCTCAACTCACCAATCAAAAGAAACAGACTGGCAGAATGGATCAAGAAACAACATCCAACCATATTGTCTATAAGAAACCCATCTAACCAAAAACAAAATTCATAGAATGAAAGTCAAAGGGTGGAAAACAATACTCCATGCAACAGGAACCCAAAAAAAGCAGAGGTAGCTACTCTGTTTGCAGACGATGTGAACTTAAAACCAAGAATGGTCAAAAGAGATAAAGAAGGTCACTACATACTTGTTAGGGGAAAATTCCAAGAGGAAGAAATAACAATCTTAAATATATATGCACCAAATATGGGAGCACCCAACTATATAAAACAAATATTAATAGAAATGAAAAATCAAATAAGCAATAACACAATTATAATGGGAGACCTTAACACACCTTTGACACAAACAGACAGATCCACTAGACAGAAAATCAGCAAAGAAATAACAGAACTGAATCAAACCTGTGAAGAAATAGACCTGGTAGACATCTACAGAGTTTTCCACCAAACAACATGAGTATACATTCTTCTCAGCTTCACATGGTACATTCTCTAGAATAGACCATATAGTAGCCCATAGAATATGCTTAGGTAAATGCAAAGGAATCAAAATTGTCCCATGCATACTGTCTGATCACAGTGCCATCAAGCTGGAAGTTAATGACAAAAGAAACTACAAAAACTCTGTAAACACACGGAAATTAAATAAAACACTCCTGAATAATCAGTGGGTCACAGAGGAAATTAAAGAAGAAATTAAACAACATCTACAAGCAAATGAAAATACAAATGCAACTTACCAGAACTGTGGGATGCAATGAAAGCAGTCCTCAGAGGGAAATTCATTGCAGTGAATTCCCACATCCAGAAAATGGAATGAACACAAATAAACAATCAGATGCTACACTTCAAACATCTAGAAAAAGAAGAGCAAGCCCAACCCAAAGCCAAAAGAAGGGAGGAAATTATAAAGATCAGAGCAGAAATTAATACAATTGAGACTAAGAAAACAATACAAAGAATCAACGAATCAAAGAGCTGATTCATTGAAGAAATAAATAAAATTGGAAAGTCCTTATCCAACCTTCTTTAAAAAAAGAAAGAAAAAACTCAACTCCATGCAATAAAGAATGAAAAGGGTGAAATCACGACAGACCCTGTGGATATACAGAAGATCACTAATATCTACTTTGAAATCTTTACTCTCATAGGTTCAATAACACAGAAGAAATGGACAGATTTCTAGAAACATATCAATTACCAAAACTGGATCACGAAGATGTAAAACTATTGAATAACTGAATTTCATTAAGGAAATTGAAAATGTAATTACAACCTTACCAACTGAGAAAAGTCCAGGTCCTGATGGATTCACAGCTGAGTTCTATGAGAAATTCAAGGAACACTTAATGCCAACACTCCTCAAACTCTTTAATGAGATTGAAAGGGAAGGAAGTTTCTCTAACTCATTCCTGGAAGCAAGTATTACCCTAATACCAAAACCAGAGAAAGACCCACCCAAAAAAGAGAACTACAGGCCCATCTCCCTAATGAACATCATTGCAAAAATCCTCAAATACTGGCAAACAGAATGCAGCAAGTCATCAAGAAGATTATACACCATGCCAAGTGGGATTCATCCCAAAAATGCAACCATGTTTCAACATAAGCAAATCAATAAATGTAATATCCCATATCAATAGAACCAAAGATAAGAACCACATGGTCATTTCAATAGAAGCAGAAAAAGCTTTTGATAAAGTCCAACACTCATTCATGATAAGAACCCTATGGAAAGTTGGAATAGATGGTCTTTACGTCAATCTGATAAAAGTCATCTATGACAAAGCAACAGCCAGCATCACATTAAATGATCAAAAGCTGAAGGCTTCCACTCTAAAATCATGAACAAGACAAGGGTGTCCATTATCACCACTCCTATTCAATATAGTGCTGGAAACATTAGCCAGAACTACTAGACAAGAGAAAGAAATAAAAGGAATAAGGAAAGGAAAGGAAGTTAAATTATCACTGTTTGCAGGTCACATGATAGTGTACATGGAGGACCCTCAAAACACCATTGAAATATTCTGGATGTCATAACCAAATTCAGTAATGTAGCTGGATACAAAGTCAATACTCAGAAATCAGTTGCATTCCTGTACACAAGTGACAAACTCATTGAGAGAGAAATAAGAGAAACCATACCCTTCACAATAGCAGCCAAAAAAATGAAATACTTAGGAATCATCCTAACAAAGGAAGCAAAAGATCTATTCAATGAAAATTACAGTACTCTGAAAAAAGAAATTGAAGAGGATCTCAGAAAATGGAAAGACAATCCATGTTCATGGATAAGAAGAACAAACATTGTGAAAATAACCATTCTCCCAAAATTATTATACAGATTTAATGCAATGCCCATCCAAATACCATTAGCATACCTCACAGATCTAGAGAAATCATTTTTAAAATTCATGTGGAACTAGAAGAGACCTAGAATAGCAAAGGCACTTCTGGGCAGCAAGGGCAGGACAGGAGGCATCACAATCCCAGACTTGAAATTATACTACAAAGCTACTGTAATCAAATCAGCATGGTACTGGAATCAAAACAGACCTGCAGATCAATGGAATAAGTTAGAAGGTACAACCCCAAGTACAAACACACTCAGCCAACTTATCTTTGACAAAGGGGCCAAACATGTTCACTGGGTGAAAGATAGACTCTTTAATAAGTGATACTCCTGAAACTGGCTTTCCATATGCTGACAACTAAAACTAGACCCATGCCTGTCACCATGCACTAAATTAAAGTCAAAGTGAATCAAAGATCTAAATATTAAAACAGAAACACTAAATCTGCTGGTAAACAAAGTAGATACAAATCTTGAAGACATAGGGGTAGGTGGAGAATTCATAAACTAAAGTCAAACTGCACAGGAAACACTTCCCAGAATCAACAACTGGGATTTTGTCTTATTAAAAGGTTTTTGCATGTCAAAAGAAATCTCCAACAGAGTGAAAAGAAAACCCATGAATTGGGAAAAAATCTTAGTCAACTGTTCTTCAGACAAAGGTCTTCTATCTAGGACATATAAAGAATTTTAAAAAATCAATCCCTCAAAATCCAAATACGCAATGCAGAAATGGGCATCTGAGATGAAAACACACTTCTCAGCTGAAGAAATTGAAAGACAAATAAATACATGAAAAAATGTTCAGCATCATTGGTCATTAGAGAAATGCAAATTAAAACAACTCTGAGAGTCCATCTAACTCTAGAAAGAAAGGCCTGAATCAAGAAAAACACCAATAACAAATGCTGAAAAGGCTGTGTGGGGAAAGGAACCCTTCTCCACTCTTGGTGGGAGTGCAGACTGGTGCAGCCAGTATGGAAATTAGTATGGAGGTTCCTCAAAAGGCTAGGATTGGAAGTCCCATTTGACCCACCTATTCCCCTTCTGGGCATATTCCCAGAAGAAGTGAAATCATCATACCACAGTGATATATGTGCACCCATGTTTATAGCAGCACAATTTGTAATAGCCAAATCTTGGAAACAACCCAAATGCCCATCAATTGAGGAATGAATAAAGAAGATGTGGTACTTCTATACAATGGAGTACTATTCAGCCATAAAAAATGATCACATTGAGGTTTTTATAGGTAAATGGATGCAACTTGAGACCATACTCATAAGTGAAATAAACCAAACACACGTGTAAACACTGCATTGTCTCCCTAGTGTAAAAAACTGAAAGACTCAATAAGATACAAAATTCCCAATAAATATGGAGAAAAGGTTCTGAAGTCCAATGGTGCTTTTATTCTTTGATTTGATTGGTTTAAGTCTCTTTTCTACTATTTGATTGTAATATGTGAAAAGATATGCACAGTCTTTTTGAAGAAACAAAGGACATTAAGGTAGCCATTGTTGATTTCTTATTGTCTGATTTGAAGGCCTGTAATGCTTTCACTTTTTTGTTTTAACTGGCTTTATATTCCTTTTTTTTTATTTTATTGTGTGTGAGTGTATGAACAGCCATTTCGAGGAAAAGAAGAGACACTAGGTTAACCATTGCTAATCTCCTATTCTTATGTTTTGAAAACCTGTACTGCTTGTAATGGTCTGTTCTCAAATGCTTTGTTGTGTTTAACTCCTGTTCTGTTTTGTTTTGTTTTGTTTTGCTTTGCTTTGTTTTGTTTAAAATAAAAAAAAACAGAAACTGAAGATAGACTTTCAGACCTTGAAGGCTGGATCATACCTAGAATCAGAAAAGGAAATAACTCCAAAAAATAACATGGAACTGTGGAATAACAACTCAACACTTTCAACATGATGTAAAGAAAAACAATACAAGACTTATAGGTGTCAATGAAAATGCAGAAGTCAATGAATACAACATAAAAAATTATTTGCAGAAGTAATAGTAGAAAATTGCACAAGAATTGGAAAAGACTCTGATATACAGTTAAGTGAGGCATATATAAATCCAAACAGCCATAGCCAAAATAAATCTACACTCAGATATATAAAATAAGCAAGATCTCAGAAATTTGGCATAAAAACAAAATACTAAAAGCTGTTAGAAAAAAGAAACAGCTCACCTATCAAGGAAAGCCCATTAGAATCATGGCCAACTTCTCAACACAAACCCTCAATTCAAAATGAGCTTGGAGTGAAGTATTTCAAGCCCTGAAAGAAAACAGCTTTCAACCCAAAGTGTTGTACCCAACAAGACTTTCCTTGAAAATTAAAGGAAATATATGATACTTCCATGACAAAGAACAACTGAAGAAATTCATGTCCCACTGAAGAAATTAAACAGTATCTACAATTCAATGAAAATGCAGGTACAACATAGTAGAACATATGGGATGCTATGAAAGTGGTCCTTAAAGGGAAATATATAGAAATTAATTCTCACATCAGGAAAACTGAATGAGCACAAATAAACCATCTAATGCTGCACCTCAAACTTCTAGAAAAACAAGAGAAAGTCAAGCCCAAATCTGATAGAAGGGAGGAAATTATAAAGATCAGAGCAGAAATTAAGGCAATTGAGACAAACAATTCAAAGAATTAAAGGATCAAACAGTTGATTCTTTGAAAGAATAAACAAAATTGATAAACCCCTTGCCAACCTTATCAAGAAAATGAAAGAAAAAGTGCAAATTAATCCAAAAGGATGGAAGAGGGTGAAATTATTACAGATCCTGTGGAAGTTCAGAAGATCATCAACACCTACACTGCAAATCTTTACTTTGCAAGATGGAAAATGCAGAGGAAAATGGACAGGTTCCTAGAAATTATGAATTACCAAAGTTGAATCAAGAAGACATAATAAATCTGAATAATTCAATATCAGTTACTGAAATTGAAAATGTCATTAAAAACTTACCAACAAAGAAAAGTCCAAGTCGTGATGAATTTATGGGTAAATTCTATAAGAAATTTAGAGAATATTTAACACCAATACTCCTGAAACTCTTTAATGAAATTGAAAGGGAAGCAGTTCTCCCTAACTCATTCCAGGAGGCAGGTATTACAAAAGCCAGAGAAAGACCCAACCAAAAATGAGAACTACAACCAATCTCCCTGATGAACATTGATGCAGATATTCTCAATAAAATACTAGCAAACAGAATACAGCAAATCATCAACAAGATTATCCACCATGATCAAGTGGGATTCATCCCAGGGATGCAGGGATGGTTCAACATATGTAAGTCCATAAATGTAACACACCATATTAACAGCGTCAAGGACAAAAATCATATGATCATCTCCATAGATGCAGAAAAAGCTTTTGACAAAGTGCAACACCCATTCATTATAAAAATCATACAAAAATTGGAATACATGGTCTTTATCTCAATCTGATAAGAGCCATCTATCACAAACCAATGGCCAGCATGATATTAAATGGTCAGAAACTGAAAGGTTTTACTTCAAAATCAGGAATAAAGCAAGGATGTCCACTATCACCACTCTTATTCAATTTAGTTCTGGAAATGTTAGCCAGAGCAATTAGACAAGAGAAAGAAATAAAAAGAATTAGGATAGGAAAGGAAGAAGTTAAACTATCATTATTTGCAAATGACATGATTCTCTACATAGAGAACCCAAAAGCTCCGTCAAAGGACTACTAGAGTTAATAACCAGTTTCAGTAATGTAACTGGATACAAAGTCAACACTCAAAAATCAGCAGCATTCCTGTAAAATGAAATACCTAGAAATCAATCTTATAAAGGATGTAAAAGATCTATACATTGAAAACTATAATACTTTTTAAAAGGAAATTTAAGAGGATATCATAAAATGGAAATATATCCCTTGCTTTTGGATAGGAAGAAACAATATAGTCAAAATGGCCAACTTTCAAAACTGTTATACAGATTTAATACAATCCCAATCAAACTACTGTTAACATACCTCACAGATCTGGAGAAAACATTCCTAAAATTCATTTGGAAACAGAAGAGAGCTAGAATAGTAAAGGCAATCCTGGGCAACAAAGGCAAGGCAGGAAGGATTACAATCCCTGACTTAAAATTACACTACAAAGCTACTGTGATAAAATTGGTGTGGTATTGGCAAAAAAAACAGACCTAAGGATCAATGGAACAGATTAGAGGACGCAGACACAACTACAAAACACAGCCACCAAATCTTTGACAAAGGTGTCAAACATGTTCACTGGAAAAAACTTAGTTTCTTTAATAAATGGTGCTGAAAAAATTAGTTTTCCACATGCCAAAGAATAAAACTAGACCCATGCCTATCTCCATGTACTAAACTAAAGTCAAAATGAATCAAAGTTCTAAATAGTAAAAGAAAAGCACTAAATCTACTGGAAGACAAGGTAGGTAGAAATTTTGAAGACATAGGGGTAGACATAGATTTCATGAACAAAGCACAAACTGCACGGGAAGTACTTCAAAGAATCAACAACTAGGATATCATCTTATTGAAAGTTTTTTCACTTTAAAAGAAATCATCAATAGAGTGTAAAGAAAATCCACAGACTAGGAAAAGATTTTAGTCAACTGTCACTCAGGCAAAGGTCTTATATCTAGAACATAGAAAGAACTGAAAAACATCGGGCACCCCAAATTCAAAGACCCAATTGAAAAATGAGCATCTGAGATGAACATGCACTTTTCAGATGAAAAAACGCAAATGGAAAATAAATACATGAGGAAATGTTCAACATCACTGGTCATTTGAGAAATGCAAAGTAAAACAACACTGAGATTCCATCTCCAGAAAGAATGGCTGCCATCATAAAATCAACCAATAACAAATGTTAGTGGGGCTGTGGGGAAAAAGAACCTTACTGTTCTTTACTGTTGGTGGGAGTGTATACTGGTACAACCACTGTGGAAATCAGAGTAGATATTCCTCAGAAAACTAGGATTGGAGGTCCCTTTTAATCCTCCTTCTGGGTATTTTCCCAGAAGAACTGAAAACATCATACCACAGTAATATATGTGCACCCATGTTTATAGCAGCACAATTTGTAATAGCTAAATCTTGGAAACAACCCAAATGCCCATCCACCATGGAATGGATAAAAAAGATGTGGTATTTTTATACAATGGAGTAATACTCAGCTCTAAAGAAGGATAAACTTGAGGCTTTCATAGGTAAATGGGAGCAACTCGAGAACATACTCATAAGTGAAATAAATCAAACTGACATGTGTAAATATCATATTGTCTCCATACTGTGAAAAAAAACAGTAAGAGTAATAAGATTCAAAATATATAATAGATATTGTGAAAATGAAAGGGGAAGAAAGTGCTCAAAAGGAAAGAACAATTGGGATGGGGAAAGGAGAAAAGGAAGAAAGGAAAAGATTATATGTATACAAGATAGCTAACTATACTATTAATCTGTGTAAATTCATCAAAAAGAACAGTTTGTGCTTCATTGTTTGATTGTTTGAGCATTTTTATGCCTAAATATTGTAACCTGAACAATTACTTCTAGGATAACAATATGCAATATATTAACTAATGTTAATTTCCTACTATTTTTTGAAATTCTGTATTATTTCTACTTTTATTTTGTTTTGTTTTTAAAACTAAAAAAAGACCCTGCCCAGCTCCCCCAAACAACCAGGGACATTTGGAACATCCCTAGGGTGCTGCCTGAGCCCTGCCCTGTGACCCCAAGCTGTATAGCAGCTCCAATGGTCTGCCTGGTATGAGCTAAATGCACTCACAGTGAACACCTAGCCATGCAGCCTCAGGACTTCAGGACTGGGTGGAACCTGGTAGGGCCCTGCCCAGTGTACCCAAATAGGCACAGGCCTTTGGAACACCCCTGGGGTCCAGCCTGGGCCCTGCCCAGTGACCCTAAGCAGCAGGGAAGCTTCAGTGGTCTGCCTGGCATGAGCTGAAGGCCTGCACAGTGAATGCCACCTAGCTTTGCAGCCTTGGGACCTCACATGGAACCTGGCAAACACAGGAAAATGACAAAATGAAAGACCAAAATGCAATCTCAAACCTCCAGCCCATCCCAAAAAGCCTAAGAAACACAGACATAGAAGAAAGTATAAGCAACATACCTGAAACTTCTGAAATGATAGCAACTGAAGTAAACAAACAACTCCATGAAGCTGTAAAGGAACCCAGATTATAAATAATCTCCCAGGTAAAGCAAGAAATGATAAATGTAATGAAAGAAATGCTGAACACATCTAAAGAAGACATAGTTTAAAAAAGTAGAGGAGTACTAAAAAATGATAGAAACCTGGAATGAACAATACAAGAAACAATTAGAATGCATGAAACAGATTCAAAGAGATACCCAGGAAATCAAAAATTCCATCGAAAGCAGGCGAAGCCACCTCAATGTATGTGAAGATAAACTTTCAGACCTCGAAGACAAGTTTGAAGCTAGTGAACAAGAAAGACCTTCTAAAAATAACAGGGAATCAGGAAGTAACCATTCAACTGTTGCAAGATGATGCAAAGAAAAACAATATAAGGTTGATAGATGTGAACAAAAAAGGAGCCAACACAAATGATATAAAAAGATTATTCACAGAAGTAAAACATGGGAAAGGAAACTGACATACAGAAAAGTGAAGCATATAGAACTCTAACTGGCAATAACCAAAATAAATCAACACCCAAACATATAATAATCAACATCCCAGATTTCAACATAAGAACAAAATATTAAATCAACAATTGGAATCTTGCTTGTTAAAAAGTTTTTGCATGTCAAAAGAAATCTCCAACAGAGTGAAAAGAAAACCCACAAATTGGGAAAAAATTTTAGTCAACTGCCCTTCAGACAAAGGTCTTCTATCTAGAACATATAAAGAATTAAAAAATATCAGGCCCTCAAACTTCAAAGACCCAATCCAAAAATGGGCATCTGAGATGAAAACACACTTCTCAGCTGAACAAATACGAATGGCAAATAAATACATGAAAAAATGTTCAGGATCATTGGTCATTAGAGAAATGCAAATTAAAACAACTCTGAGATTTCATCTCACTCCAGAAAGAATGGCCAAAATCAAGAAATCCACCGACAATAAATGCTGGAGAGGCTGTGGGGAAAAAGGAACACTTCTCCACTGTTGGTGAGAATGCAGACTGGTGCAACCACTGTGGAAATCAGTCTGGAAGTTTCTCATAAAGCTAGGACTGGAAGTCCCATTTGACCCAGCTATTCCACTTCTGGGCATATTCCCAGAAGTGAAATCATCTTACCACAGTGATATATGTGCAC
The DNA here is from genome assembly GCA_004365215.1 of Cuniculus paca. Classification (NCBI taxonomy): domain Eukaryota; kingdom Metazoa; phylum Chordata; class Mammalia; order Rodentia; family Cuniculidae; genus Cuniculus; species Cuniculus paca. The sequence goes on along the minus strand of RJWT010003337.1, from coordinate 12,834 downwards.
CCATGTGTATAGCAGCACAATTTGTAATAGCCAAATCTTGGAAACAACCCAAATGCCCATCAATCGAGGAATGGATAAAAAAGATGTGGTACTTTTATACAATGGAGTATTATTTAGCTATAAAAAATGATCACATGGAGGCTTTTATAGGTAGATGGATGCGACTTGAGACCATACTCATAAGTGAAATAAACCAAACACACATGTGTAAACACCACATTGTCTCCCTAGTGTAAGAAACTGAAAGACTCAATAAGATACAAAATTCCTGATAAATATGGAGAAATGGTTCTGAAATCCAATGGTGCTTTTATTCTTTGATTTGATTGGTTTAAGTCCCTTTCCTACTATTT
>RJWT010003337.1:0-12381 GCA_004365215.1 Cuniculus paca | reverse complement strand
CTTGTTGTCCGACTTGAAGGCCTGTAATGCTCTTTTTTTTTATCTGGTTTTATATTACTTTGTTTTGTTTGGAATTTAATATGTGAATTTGAATTTCAAAGAATAAGTACAGAAGACTATAAACTTGCCAGTGTTGAGGGTACAGATGGATGGTAATTGAAATCATAGAAGAAATAACCAGATAAGGAAAGAAATCTCAGAACTGGACATTGATGAGAGGGATGAATACACCAAGGAGAATGATAAGAAGCTAAGGTTGTGGTACATGGGAACAAGACTCTTTCTAGCAGGAAGATGTGGTCAGTTGTGTGACATGCAACTAAGAGTCTACTAAGTGGAAGATTGAAAGGAACTCCTGAATGATCTCAGCTAAGCTGTGGGGTGGAGTGACAAAGATGGAAGTCTGGCTGGCATGAATGGGAGGGTGAGTAGGAGACAGAGCAGTGGCCAAGAGTCTGTAGAATGTTCTTAAAAGAGGCTAGCAGTGACAGGGGAGAGTGACAGCTGTGTGAGATAGAGACCAAAATGAAGCCAAAAGAAAGCCATTTCTTTGTTTTTTGAATAGAAGCGGTTAGAGCATGTTGAAGTGCTAACAGGACAGTTTAGGAGAGAGGTGGATTGAAGATACAAGAATAATAATTCATTGCCTGAGGTTTTGAGGATAGAGAATAGAACCAGAAAGTGAATAGAACCAGAATACAGGAAGGAAAAAGAGGAGGGGGAGGGGAGTGTGGGGCACAGGTCAAGGTAACTCCTCTTTGGTAGTAGGGAGTTGAGAACATTCCCTTCTTGTGGATTCTACTTTTCTATATTGTAAGAAAAAAAGTGATCTTTTGAGAGTACCAGGGTCACTGACTGAAGGGCTGAGGAGAAAGTTTGACATAGTCATTATATCCAGTGGACTTATGAGGTGATTAGGTTCTGAAGTCCAATGGTGCTTTTATTCTTTGATTTGATTGGTTTAAGTCTGTTTTCTACTCTTTGACTGCAATATGTGAGAAGACATGAACAGCTTTTTTGAAGAAAACAAAGGACACCAAGGTAGCCATTGTTGATTTCTTGTTGTCTGATTTGAAGGCCTGTAATGCTTTCACTCTTTTGTTTTATATTATTTTGTTTTATTTGAGTTTATTGTGTGTGAATGTATGAACAACCATTTCAGAGAAGGCAAGAGACACTAGGGTAGCCATTGTTAATCTCCTGTTGTTATGTTTTGAAGACCTGTATTGCTTGCGGTGTTCAGTTCTGAAATGCTATGTTGTGTTTGACTCTATTCTGTTTTTTGTTTTGTTTTGTTCTATTCTCTTTAAAATAAAATAAAATAAAACAAAATAGAAAAGCAAAATATGAGTCCTGGAAATATACCTAGATAAAGATGATGAAAGCAAATGCTTAGAGCACTAAGGTGTGTGTATATATATATATATCGTTGCATAAGGATTAAGTGAGCTAGCATGACTATCTGATGTTGCTACCAGATGACTACTGAAATGGTCATTTAAGTACCCTACAGTGGGGGGAAGCACATAAGTTAAGAAGCAGCATATACAAAAGGAAGAATATGTAAAGTGAAAACTGCTCAGAAAACTGCTGGCTTCAGTTTGGCTGAAGCAGAGGATATATATTATGTACAAAAAAATAGGACACCCTACAAAAGAATATCTACTTATGTCCTGAGAGAATGTGAAATTTCTGAAGGTTTTTGACCACTGACATAATAACAGTAGAATTACATATGGGGAAAAGCAATCTGGCAGCCAGACAGGGTGGATCATAGTGAGAAATACTGACTATACACTCTCTGAGGAACCTTCTTGATGAGAATTATTTTCCTAAACAGGCCTTCATAAAGGCAAGCAAATGTGTTAAGCAGCTGACAAAATATTCTGGTCTATCTGGCAATCATATTTCTCAGTGTTAATTAACAATAAAGTCTTATGATTTGTAAATAAGCCCATCCATCCAACTATCCATCAACTGAGTTGCATATTACCTTACATGTATTTCTTTCTTCACAGATCTAGGAAGATTTACAAACATACACAATTACCATGATAAATAAAAAACAGATGAAAATACACAAGCATATAGGATAAGTGGAAAAGTATCCAAGAAAAAATGTAGAACAAGATATTGATTCTAACTGATCATTTTATTAGCTGTAGCTTTCTAAAAATTCAGGCATGAAGGGAATCTGTTTTGCCTAATTTAAAAGTTATTAGTATTTTTTAAAGATAAAGCTAATTTTTTCTTCTTTTCTCTTCAGACTTAAGAAAACATTCCTTTTCTGGGCATCCTATATAGTGCCCCATAAATATTCTAGCTTCCAATGTAGTCGAAAATTAACCTATACTTTCTGATGATGTCTAGTTTTCAGAGAGTGAAAGATCAATCTTCATATAGTCATTTCTAACGATGATTTGTGTGAAATGTCCTCCAAAGGCTATGTGATAAAGGCTGGGTCACTGGGGGAAACTGTAAGAGGTGGGATGTAGCAGAAGTTAAGTCACTGTGACTGGGCCCTTGGATGGGATATTGGAACCCAATCCCATGTTTCCCCTTTGCTTTTGGCTGAATAAGGCAAGTGACTTTCTCTGCCCTGCACTCACCCTTGTGTGCTGCCTCACAGAGACCCAAAGTAACAGGGTCAATTGATTCTAAACAAACAAATTGAGTCTAAACAAACCTTTTCTATTTTGAAATTGATTATCTCTATTTTATTAGGATATTGGGAATCTTTTTGATACATTTGAAAACAAAAGATTTGAAAAGAAGGATAATGGATGTTTGTTATATACCTATAAATATGCAAGGCACAGTAGCAAAGCAAAAGCTTGATCCTCAGGTCTGTGTTTTAGTTAGAACTATGCTGTTTTTATCAAGTAGATTTGTAGTATAATTTCAAGTTGGGGATTGTGATCTCCCCTGCTTTATCTTTGTTGCCCAGAATTGCTTTTGCTATTCTAGGTCTTTTCTGTTTCCAAATGAATTTTAGGATTGTTTTCTCTAGTTCTGCAAGGTATGCTATTGGTATTTTGATCAGGATTGTTGGCTATTGGTTTGTCATAAGCAACTTTTATCAGATTGAGATAAAGACCAGGTATTCCAATTTTCTACAGGGCTTTTATCATGAATGAGTGTTAGACTTTGTCAAATGCTTTCTCTGCATCTATTGAGATGATCATGTGATTTTTGCCCTTCATTCTATTAATGCAGTGCATTACATTTATTGATTTGCATTTATTAAACATCCCTGCATCCCTGGATGAAATCTACTAGTTCAGGGTGTATAATCTTCTTGATGATTTTCTGCATTCTGTTTGCCAGAACTTTTGCATCCATGTTCGTTAAGAAAGTTGACCTTTTTGGTTGTATCCTTCGCTGGCTTTGGTGTGAGGGCCATACATGCTTCCAGGAATGAGTTTGGGAGTATTGGTTCTCCTTCAATTTTATCAAAGAGTTTGATCAGTAGTGGCATTAGATCTTCAGTAAATTTCTTGTAGAATTCATCAGTGAATCCATCACAACCTGGGCTTTTCTTGGTTGGTAGTTTTTAAATTACACCTTCAATTTTATTGACTGATTTTGGTTATTTAGAATTTTATATCTTCTTGCTTCAGTTTTGGTAATTCATATATATCTAGGAATTTGTCCATTTTTTTCTGCCCTTTCTGTCTTATTAGACTACAGGTTCTCAAAGTAGATATTGATAATCTTCTGGATTTCTTCAGGATCTGCTGATTTCACCCTTGTGATTCATAATTGCATGAATTTGAGTCTTTTCTGTTTTGATAAGGTTTGGTAAGAGTTTGTCAACTTTATTTAATCTTTCAAACAACCAACTCTTCAATTCGTTGATTCTTTGTATTATTTTCTTAGTTTGAATTGCATTAATTGTGCTCTGATCTTCATAATTTCCTTGCTTGTATGACCTCTGTGCTTGACTTGCTCTTCTTTTGCTAGAAACTTGAAGTTCAACATTATGTTGTTTACTTGAGTTTGCTCTGTTTTTCTAATATGACAATTCATCCATACAAAATTTTCTCATAGGGCTGATTTCATTGTATCCCATAAGTAGCAGTACATTGTTTTGGCAGTATTGTTTCATTGTAGAAACTGTCTAATTTCTTCTTTAATTTCATCTCTGACCCATTGCTTGTTTAGGAGGGTGTCATTTAATTTCCATGTGTTTATGAAGTTCTTATAGTTTCTTTTGCCCTTGGTTTGCAATTTTATCACATTGTTATCTGAAAATATGCATGAGATAATTTCAATTCCTTTGCATGTACTTAAGCATGTTCTATAAGCCAGTATGGGGTCTATTATGGAAAACATTCCGTGTGTGGCTGAGAAGAACATGTATTCTGTTGTTGTGGGGGTGGAACATTTTATAGATATTTACTAAATCCATTTGTTCAAAGGTTTAGTTCAGCTCTGGTATTTCTTTTTTGTCTGTTTTTTGTCTAGTTGATCTATCTGTGACAATAGGGTAATAAGGTTCCCTCATTACAACTGTATTAGTGCTTATTTGATTTTTCATGTCCACTAATATTTGTTTTATATAGTTAGGTTTCTTGTATTTGGTGCATATCTATTTATGATTATTATCTCTTCCTTTTGGATTAGTCTCTTAACAAGTATGTAGTGACCTTCTTTGTCTCTTCTGATCAGTCTTGGTTTGAAATCCTCTTCACCTGCAAATAGAATAGGTACCCTTCTTCCCCAGCCTATGTTGCATGGAGTATTGTTTTTCATTCTTTGACAAATGGGAATTTAAATAAGAATAGCACAATAGGACTTTGGACAAAAAATGAATATCCTCAGCCAACATGGAATGCAACCCAGTAGAGGTGCAGCCACCTCTTACTAATTTCCTGAGTTCTGAGTGATTTAAAATATAATGAGCAACCTTGGGTAACATGGAATGCAGCCCACTAAAGGTCAGCCACCCCCTACTAAGTTCTTAAACTTCAAGTTTCTTCAAGTTTCTGAGGAAATTGTAAAGCAAAATAACCAGTTTCTTTCTAAGATCCCAGTTTACTGAAACAGGATGTGAACAAACTGGGTTAAAGAGCCTGAGTTCCAATTGGTCATTATTTTAGCCTCTTGGAGCCATCTGTGATTGGTAATCACTAAACATCTAAGCAATCCCTGTGCTCTGCTTACCCATAAGTGGCTCTAGATTGAAGGACCATGATGGCAAACTGTTGGGAGCGGCTGAAGTTGGAGATCAATCACACATGCAGGGCCAGAGCAAGACCAGTTCTGAGAACAAAGAGCTCCTGAGGCGAGCCACATGAACAAGCTGCTCCAGCCCAGAGAACACCTAAACCCTTAGGTTGCCACGCAGGCAGATTGCTAGGCAATGGGGTGTCATGTGACTAACTTGATAAATGTATAAATAAATGCACTACAGTGATTGAGCAGTTGCTTTCCTCCCATCAGGAGAGAAGCCTCCACCTGATCCCAGCTTTATGTCTCTTGTCTTCATTTCTTCACCTTCTTGCCACCCTTCACGGTCCTCACCCCAGGAAAGTTTGAAAGCCACACAGACTGTGGCAGCAACCCACTCCTGGAAATCCAGGAACTGCTCTTCCATTTCTTATTTCCAATAAAAACTCTCTGAACCTCCTGCTTTGGTTTGAAACTTCAGTTTTCAATGCTTGGGGAACAATGATTCTATTGTACACATAGTAACAGTAGAATTAAAACCTGAGAATTCATTGACCAAACTGTGCCTGGGAGCTTCAGGAACTTGGGAGAGAAGGCTTGACTACCTCAGAAATAATTAGTCACCCATTCCTCCCACCCAACAGGAGAGTTGCACGTGTGGGATATTCTGTATACTGTCCACGCATGCTGTATACATCCATGGGGGAACTTCTGGGACCCTCTTGCTGAGGATTGCAGAGGGCAGAGAATCCTGAGACAGCCAAATTTGTGGGATAGAGTGAAGCTCTTGGGACAGTGACAAAAACAGGACCACAAAAGGGGTGCTGAGTGCCCAGATCAAAGGGCTTCCAGCAACATATGAGGCAAAAGGCTTGTAGGGGAATAGACAAAGGATTTGCCCTGCAGTCAAGAAAGCAGGAGTGAGGATTCCCTGGCAGAGGTCAACAGAAAATCTTGTGCTAGACAAACTACACTGCATCCTCCCCTCCCCAAATTAACCAAAGTGATTCAATCATAGATGGCCATGCACAGAGCACTGCCTGTAACCAGGAGGCTGGCCCAGACAGACAGCTGGACTGGCAGGCCTTCTTGCTCGCAGGCTGAAAATTAAGGAAACTATAGTGGCTTGGGGACCAGCTTGGAGTCCTGTAATGGAACTCAGATTCTAGTGTAAAAAGGGCCAAGGGAAAACTTTAGTTTCAAGCTTTTGCAACAGGGAGAGGTCCCCCACTTTTTTCTTGGCTGTTTCTTCTTTTTTATTATATATATTTTGTATATGTTTATGTGTATATTTTATATATATATGTATATATATTTTTTCTTTCTTCTTCTCTCTGTCTTTTTTCCTTTTCCTTTTATTCTCCCTCACTTCTCTTTTCTTCTCTCTTCCTCTATTTTCTATCCTTCTATCATCCCTCTCCTCTTTCATACTTTTTACCTGGCCTATATATGGGGTGTCTATGTACATTCAAAAGAGAATAACAATTAACTGGTGCTTTGCTTTAAAAAGTACTTTTCAAGGGCATGTCAGGGTAACCCTTACCAAAATTGGGCCTAGAGGATTCATGCATAAACTGCCAACATATTAACAGGTCTTGACAAGCTTACAATTTCCCTTGATTTCTCAATGTACCTCCCTTCCTCACATTTTTCCTCCCTCTCTCCCAAGTCTCCTCTTAAACCCCCTCAATGATTGACATTTTCTATAGTTATAAAAATAATGTCAACAGAATATGAACTTCTGTTCATTTTTTAACCTACTGATAATTCTCTTCTTGCTGAATTACCCATTCCCCTTTCCTCTTTTGTTTTCTTCTTCCCTCCCTTTACATCCCAGTATAACTGGTGATAGCAATATAGTTTAGTCTGTAAGGGGTATACAGTTATTCTTTTTAAAAATTTTAATCTAATGGTTGATATGTGTTTGGATCTGTTTGCATTGTTATTACATGTAGGACTTCTCCCCTTGCAACACAGTGACTGGATCCCAACTTGTTAAACTGAGTGGGTCTAGAGATAGACAATACCAAGGAGGAAAGAAATGCAAGAGCACATGACTGGACAGCAGACACCAGGTGAAGGGATCTTCATAATAGTCACAGAGCCTTTCCATTTTAATTGATCCTCAATTTACACACACATGTGCATGTGCACGCACACACACACACACACACACACACAGCACATAAAGGCAACAAAATACCTCCCAAAGTTCTCAACTCTCTCTCAAACCATATCCAAGCAGCATTGATGGAGAAAAAATCAACCACAAATGGCTGAATTGTATGGAACAATCAAAAACTCAGTGAACTCAAAGATGATATAACCAGACAAATAGTGGATTTAATGAACTGATGAATGAACTTAAAGAAGATTAAAATAAAAATTAGAAGTACTAACCAAAATGATTCAAAGCATGAACAGCAAATTTAGCAAAGAATTAGAGTCTATGATATGGTGTCAAACAGAAATCCCAGGGTAAAGAATTCTGTTAAAAGCTTGAGCAGCAGTAGTGACCCATGTGAGGAGAAAATGTCAGGCCTAAAATATAGGTCTGATACATGAGACCACACATTCAGAGACCCTTAAAAACAAGAGAGCCAGGAAGTTTCATCTGACAGCTGCTAGATAACACCAGAAAGATTAATTTAAGACCTTAACACTGAGTACACGAGGCTTTGTGGAGACATCTAGATACAAGCCATAATATTCCACCCCTTACCCCCAAAAGGCTCATGTGCATCACTTTATGCAAAGTGTATTTAGTCCATCTCTAACAGTTGCCAAAGTCCAAACAGTTTCAGCATTTCTGAAAAGTCCAAGTTCAAAGTCTTCTGTGTGATTTAAGACAAACTCAACTGTGAGTCCCTGTACAAATGAAAGTTCAATATTTCCAACATACAATGGCACAAGATAAATGCTTTCCTTCCAAAAAGTACAAATAAGACAATAGAAAGGAACAAGAACAAAGCTTCACACTCACAGTTTTACAAGAAGTACACTTCCAGCCTCTCAGGCCTTCTTCTGAGACCTGGGTTGAAGCTGTCCTGACCCCATAACGCTTTCATTATGCATGCACCTAAAACCAGCACCATGTAGATGATACCAAGGTTTGCTACTAACTGGAGTAGTAGCCAGGTTTCCTACTTTCATGGCTGCAGGGGACAAGTTCCTGGATTGCTGAGTACTATGAACCCAATCACTAGGAATAAATTCCCTAGACTGCCACCATTCTGGAATATGGTGCCCTGGGGTTCTCTTCTTAAAGCAAATTCTTTCACCTTTGCAATTTGAGGGTGAAATGGTAGAGTTCTGATGATTTTTGTGATACCCTCACACCATCTTTTCTATTATCCAATTCCAAAGTAGGTGGCTCTTTAATGCCAAAATTTTTTAGCAACCATGTTGTCCTCTGTACCATATTTGTAGTTGGCAACTTCATTGGAGTTTCTTTTCTGGTCAAACTCAAAACATTTAAAATCATGCTTCTGGGCCCCTTGCTCCTGATTGTCAAGTTACAACTGGCTAAAAGCCCCTAACAGTGGTCATGCCACCACCTCAAAATTAGGCTTCCTTGAAATTTCTTCTGCCAGATTAATTAGTTCACCACACTTAACCAAAGTCTTCTTCAAAGTCTCTAAATTATCAATTGCCTCAAATATATATACATAACACAATTACCAAAAAAAAGTTATAAAGCATCTTGACAAAAGAATTCAAAAGTTCATCTGAATAATAAACTGAAGAGCCAGACAAAGGCTAGAAAGTTATAACTACTTTGCGAAGTCTTTATGTGTATAAAACTGATGACAAAACACAAAGTTCCAAAGCAGGTAACATCGTTATTAAATGGTTCTGATGACTTGAAATCAGTTTGAAAGGAATGGACAATTCAATATATGTTATACTTATTTCGATATGTTGTAGTCATTTAACCAATATAGTGTTATTCCACTGCATTACACCTTAGATTCCAGATGAACTAAGTTAATTATAAAAAATGAAACCCTGGGGCCAGGGATATAGTTCAGTGATGCAGTGCCTGCCTGGCAAGCACAAGGTCCTGAGTGTGATTTCTGGTACCCCCCTCAGAAATAAACCCTAAAGTCATCAGAAGAATGAAGAATCGAATATTTGCATTTATTCTTTTTAAAAATATGGAAAACATAGTAGAAAAAATAAGTAGAAATGGTTACAAGGTTTCTTCATGGTCATCATGATGATGATGATAATGATAATGGCAAAAATAAAATTGAAAGAAAATGTGTCTTTTAAGTTTACTGTGGAAATAAGTCTAAAAAGATGCATAATAAATAGCCAAAATATTTGTAATGTAAAGAGAGGAAGGGAAAACATTTACTTTTTTACTTTTATATATTTTAAAAAGAAAGAAAATATGCTGGTGGTAACTTTTACACTTCATCCTGTTTTTTCCAGGTATTCATTATTCAGATAATAAGCCTGTGCTTCTTTATTTGTCACAGAAGAAGCACATACTTTTTTGGAGCAATTATAGGGCTTTAATGTAGGCTACGAGCTAACCCAACTCTAAGTAAGAAACTCTTAAAAATCAATTTTAGAAACACAGCTGTCCCTAGTAAGAAGTAGACAAAAAACATGACTATAAAAAGGCAGTTCATTAAAAAGTTAAAATAGCCGGCCGGCATAATAAAATACAGTTATTTCACTAGTAGTCAAAGAAATGCAAATTAAAGTAATCAGGAGATATCACAGTGGTCTGTGAAATTGGCAAAGATTAAAGAGAAAAAGAAAGTGAATATGCACAGATTTGAGGAAACATGCCTGCAAGCAGGGGTAATAGAAATATAAATTTGTAATAGTTCTAAAGGAGAGTTTGGAAAATATACCCAAAGTCTTAAAATAAGCTATCTTCTGATCCCAAAATTTTGCCTTCATAATTTTCCCTAAGGAAATAAACTAAAGAAAAACTATGAAGATATTATTTGCAATAGTAAAAACTGAAAACTGTCTGATAAAGAGGTTTAGTATTTTGACACACCTACAGAATTAGAGTACTGTATAATCCACAAATAATTATGTGGAATTATATATATTCAAATGGAAAGATGTCCACAGAATAGTGGAAAAGACAGGTTATAATACAGAATTTATATCATAATTTTAAAAAGTGTGTGTTAGGTGGAGGTCTACAAAAACAAAGAAAAAACTCTGGGTAAAGTATCCCCCTCTGGTTTTTATGGTAGTTCTCACTGGATAGCGAATTACAGGCAGTATTACAGACAGCTAAGGTAGGCAGAAATATAGACAGTCAGATAGGGCCAGGCACTCTAGAGAGCCAGGACAAAGGTGAAACATTTTAACTGTGGCCAGAGACACATCTGTTGGAGACCAGGTCTGAAGATAAAGACGGAATGATCAGCCCTCTACACTTCCTCAAAGGACAAACAGTAGGCCTAATGAAGCCTAGATAGACATTAGTCACCCGGTGGGTGACCAAAACTTCTGAACTCATCATTTCCTAGACAAAATCTTTGTTCTTTCCATGCCCACTCACTATGTGACCTGCTTCCCCATTGGATCAGTAATACCTAAGCAGCCATACATAAAATCTTATTGGTTGAGCATAAATGTAAACCACATTGTACTCACGTGGGTTTTGCTCTATAAAATATCCCTGTAGAGTGGGGTCACTGGCTACTCATTCAGGACCCCTCCTGTCCCTCTGACAGAAGCTTTCTCTCAATGAATATTTCCTACTCTTAACCTCCATTGTGTCATTCTTTGATTTTTAGAGAACATGAACTCAGCATATCAGACATCTAACAGGTTGGGAGATATAATATTTCTCTTGTATCATATTTAGAGATTCTGATATCATCCCTGTAACTGATATTGGGATGTTTCTTTGTGATTTCCTTGATTTAATTTTTTTATAGGTTCAGTAGTTATATACTGTTTATTCCCAGAAAACATTAGTGCTAAAAAATTCCTACCATCTCTGATGTACATCATCTCCCTGGGCATCCCAGATTTTACCCATACTTGCCATCCAAGTATCCAGCTGCTGAACATTGCAGCTCTGATTTAGACAGACGTGTGATAGAATCTAAGCCCAACACCATGAGATGGATGACTTTGGTTAAGGATTAATCACTCTAATACTCAATTAGAGAGATGAAGATGACCTCAGAGGATTATTAAGGGAGTCAATGGGAATTTGAAAATGTTGGAGCCACCCCTGCCTTCTGGGAGGTCCAGGGCAGAGGGTACATGGAGTCTTCATTTCATATGTTTGACAAAATATACTATCACGCTTCACAATACATCTTCATATGCCCCACAGGCCTTCATAATAACAAAACTGAAAATCTGCTGTGAAACTATGGGTTTTTATGTATGTGAAAGTTGACAAAATATCAACAAATACAGAATTTAATTGTTATTATTCATGTGTACCTATTCTGATAAGTTGGTCATGTTTGCAAGAGAAATAAAATAAAAATATGTGCAATTAGTAAATAATTATACATTCAGTCTACAATAATTCATTTTCTTGCCCTCATTGTAGATGTTAACTACCTCATCTTGTTGTAATGAAGATTTTCACCTAGTTTATATTTTATTGATAATAAACACCTGAAAGGTTAAAATAGAAATGCAATCTTATCTATTACACACAATTTGTATATATTTCATTTTAAAAGTATGTTACTAAAGCTATTTAAATTTTGTTTTTTTTATTTTAAAGAGAACAGAACAAAAAAAACAAAACAAAGCAAAAGAAAACAGAATAGAGTCAAACATAATATAGCATTTCAAAACAGAACACTGCAAGCTATACAGGTTTTCAAAACATAACAACAGGAGATTAACAATGGTTACCCTAGTGTCTCTTGCTTTCTTCAAAATGCTTGTTCATACATTTACAGACAATAAGCTCAGACAAAACAAAGTAATATAAAACCAGATAAAACAAAAGAGCATTACAGGGCTTCAAGTCGGACAACAAGAAACCAGCAATGGCTACCATAGTGTCTCATTTTTCAAAAGAGCTGTTCCTATCTTCTCGCTTATTGCTTTCAAATAGTAGGAAAGGGACTTAAACCAATCAAATCAAAGAATAAAAGCACCATTGGATTTCAGAACCATTTCTCCATATTTATCAGGAATTTTGTATCTTATTGAGTCTTTCAGTTTCTTACACTAGGGAGACAATGTGGTGTTTAC
>RJWT010003336.1:0-36889 GCA_004365215.1 Cuniculus paca | reverse complement strand
CCTGGCTCCAGTGCGGAATCCTCAGCCTACTGGCACAGATCCATCACCCCACTGGCATTCACTTTCTAGCTTCCACCACTGACCTTTGGACCTTCCCAGTGCAGATCTGTAAAACAGACTTGCATGAGACATTCTTGCGGGCTCTAGGCCTCCAGTTGGACTTATGGGGAGCATTGTCATGGACTCCAGGTCTTCAGATAGACTTATGCAGGACACTGCTGTGGGATCTAGACCCTCAGCTGGATCCCTTGAGTCTTAGTGTGTGGACAGATTTCCTGTACTTTCTTTGTATTTGACTCCTTGGATGACCATTATAAATAATATTATAAATTATGTGTCCTGTATTGTCTTGTTCTCCTTGAAAACCCTGACTGCAATAATATATTTACCTTTACCAACTTGCCATTAATTATATTGGGTTTGTATTCCTCCCTATCCTCACCAGTTTGATATCATCAGTTTTTAAAGGCTTTTTGTCAACAAGCATACTTGTAAATTGATAGCTAGTCAACTTGCATTTCCATGACTACTTTTTTTTTATATACTTTGGTGACCATTCTTATTTTCTGGTCTATGAGTTACCTGCTAGCCAAATTTCTCCTGGGGATTGTTGCTCCATTTTTTTTATTATGTTTTGGAAGTTATTTATAGGTTATAGAAATCAATTCCTTGCCAGGAATGCATTTTTCCTCAGATTTTTCCTCAGATTGTTGTTCTTTAAAGAAAAACTACTAAAAGTGGTGATTTTTGGCTGCCAGAGAGCAGGGCCTGATATTCTGGGAATGATCCTGATCAGTGCCCATCAGCATAAATAAATCTGCTTCCAAATCCTGGGAGTTGTTTTGGTGTTTCTACTTGCTGTTGCATCTGGTATGTTAGCCTGGAAGATGGACTGTACTAACCTCTTTGGTCACCAGTTGGTATCCTCACATATGCAGCAAGGACCTCTCCAGGTCCCAATGGGAAGGCACACTGTTGAGATTTCTCAAGTCCCCTTGAAGGTCTGGAGAAGAATTCCTGGCTCTCTGCTCAAACAGCTCACATTGGACCCCAAAGGGAGGAAGACATAATCTGTCTGTCTGTCTGTCTATGTGTCTGCCTGTCCATCTGATTCTAGTAAAACCCCCTGGGGCAACCCAGTTAGTCAGTCTGTAAGCCTTGCTCAGTTCAAGCAGAAGAAGAGCTTGATCAACTCTTGTTAATTAACAACCCTCAAGGGAAGGGAGTTGGAATGTTCAACCTCTGAGCACCTGCTAAATGAATGTGTGGGCAAGTGGGATGAAGACATAAGCAATAGGCTGCTCTGCCTGGGCACCAAGACTGAGAAGCACTGGTTGCAGTGGCTGACTGGGTCCTCACCTGCAGTTCTGTGACGATTGACATATGGCATAGTGGAGGCCTCTCACCCTCCTTAGCTAAATCACACCTAAGTCCCCATGAGGGGCATGGTCAGTCGGGCATCTGAATGGTCTCTCTCTGAGGGGCACCCACCCTTTGTCTGTTAGTCATCATTCAGGGATACACAGCACACCTATGAAGTGAAGTCAGAGATGGGAATTAATTAGTCAAAACCCACAGATCATGACTGCAAGAAAAAGAGATTTTACAGAGTTAAAAATGAAACCAGCTCCTCCCTGCATCTCAAAGAAAAAAAAAAGGAAAAGAGGTCCACCTTGGCACCCCTATTGGCTGCCATAGTTGCTGCCAATAGCTATAGCTTCACTCCCCATTCCCAACTTGTCTACTTCCAGCCAATCAAACTGTTCCAGCTAACGATTGCCTGCATTTGACCACAAAGGGCCTCCTTCTAGAGCCTTCTCCTTCCTATTTTGGTCATATGATGTCATCTAATACCCGCTTGAGATGACTTTCAAGAATTCCTTCTGAGTTCCACATTTTGAGGAAAAATAGAACTACCAGCCCTGATGAATGAGTTGCCATGACCTTTCCAAAGGTTGCCTCCATATATACAACCTGGTTGAGTGTTTGTTAAACACACTGAAAAGGGGTACAAAAGTTTATAAACTACCATTACCCAGAAACCTAATAAAAAAGCACCTGATGTCTGTAAGAAAACCCAGTCTGATAGATGATCATACCCTGTGGCTATACATTATAAGGACTATGGACACACACACACACACACACACAAAGTAAATAAGTAAAAAGATAAGAACTCTCTAAAGTTCCCTCTGTCCAAAGGTCAGCTGGGAAAATTCTGAGACAAAAGGCCAGCTCACTTGGACTCAGTTGTCATAAGGGGTTAAGAACTCTCCCACCTTGGCTCCACACCTGTGTACCCACCCACCAACATGGGAGGACTCTTAGCAACTCCTGACTTTGTTTAATACTGAAGAACACTGCCATGTTTTAGATGGGGCCCCAGCCTGGTTAGAGTCAAAAGTCCCCACCACTGTGGTTGATCTTAATGCATGGGTGAACACAGTCCTACCCTGTGGGTGTCCAAACTGGGACTCTAATGCCGCAAAGGGCCATGAAGCCTTCGATCAGCACGGCTTTGCTCTCCTGGCAAGCCTCAAAAGGGGAGGCAAGAAGCCAATAAACATGTCTAAAGTTACTGAAGTTATCCTCTGGAGCCCCCGCTGAAAGAAATTCTACCCAAACAGATCTTGTGACATTGGTGAATACTTATCAAACAGTCCCCCATACCACTTCTGGGAAGAGACCTCCTCTTCAAGTTAGAAGTGACTGTCTGCTTTGCACCAAACCAGTCAGCCTGCGCTTTCAACTTCAACCTTGACTGCTCCCTCAGAGATAGATGACACCCACATCAACCTGAGCAAATAACCAAAATCCTGAAGTTCTAACAGCTCTCCTCCAGAGGTATAAACTGAAGACTCACTTCCAAGTGTGGCCATCAAACAAGGAGTCTCACTGTGACCCCGGTTGCTGTCAGCTATCACAGGAAACACAAACAGGAATCCAGTCAAACATCAGACTGATAGACTGTTACTCACCTTGGGCAAGATCTCCATGCCATCAACAATGCAGCCATCACCTTATATTCTATGCTTCTGATCCATGCGCTCTTTTTGGACTGTTATTCAATTGCCACGACGGTTTGGGAACTCTCCCACTATTTTCAGGGAGGCTCTCGCAACAGATTTGGCCGCTCTGAGTCAGCCTGTTTCTGTGTTCCTTCCAGCTCCACAATTCTGTCACTGTCCTCTAGGCCGTGAGATTGGGTCCATGGACCACCTGCCTCTGATTGTAAAACCCCACCCAGAGGCAACCCCAACAAAAAGTCCACAAGAGACTTGGCTGGAAATTTAACCACACGTCTAGAGGTTTAAAACCTGCAAAATGTTTGCAGACTGTCAAACTGCTAAAATACACTTCTCCTGCCTGAAAAACCAGTTTGAGGTCTCTGAGCTGCCAGTGCCATCCTGATTAACGTCTGTTGCCTCAGTCTTCTGCCACCCACAGTCTGCTGGTACACTTGCCCGGATCTAAGAATGTCCTCCCCTGCCTTTGATTGGCTCCTGTCAGCCAGCCCTTCTTTACAGCTGACCTGGACTCAACCTCTCAGAGGTTCAAAAACTTGCTTAGCCTTTTTAGAGAAGCCCTCACAGCTGAGTTTGTTAGTTTTCCAGAATGACACCCAAGTTGCCTGCTGGAAAGACACAGAAGCTAAACATCAACCCCGGCTAGAAAAGCTTTATCCTGTACTCCTGGAAGATCAGAGCCAGATCTGCCCCCACTGTTTGTTCCGCAAATTCAAGCTGCAGCACTGGCACCCATACCTTTACAGGCAGCTCAGGCTGCAGCATCTGTGTCACCAGCACTGACCCCCCATTCTCCACCCACACTGAGAAGGTAATAATTCATAGGGTCTTGCCATAAAAAAGCATCTCCACATATGGCCTACCCTTGATCACTGGCAGTGAAAATGGGCCTGCATTTGTAGCAGAGGTAACTCAAAAACTAGATTAAATAAAAACTACATAAAACATATGGGCCACAAAGTCCAAAAAAGTTAAAAAAAAAGAACTTGTTGCCAGTTAAAAGATCAGCTATATCTGTAGATATTCCTGTGCACACATATAACCCAGGTACACAGTAACTACCTCTGAAAGTTTCAGAAATTCAGCCTGAGATGCACTAAAAAATTTACCTGGACAGTTCCTCTGAGACTCACCCTGAAGAGACTATGTACACGGATCAGGCCACACATGACTAAGACCTGAGGACATAATTCACAGGATTTTCTCATACCTATTCTCCTTGATTTTTGTGTCTTTTCAGGCTGCTTGCCCCAGTCCTTGCTTCCCTGCCCCATTGCTAGCTGTGGTTTTGTTAATTGACCTGGATTCTGCTTACCCCAGTCTTTGCTTCCTTGCCTACTGCTAGCTGTGTTTTTTGCTTTTAATTCTTGGACAATTGTCCCAAGAGAACAGAACACTCAGTCAAACACTTGACCAAGATGTGATGAGCATCCAAGACACACTGGACACTCTCCTAGATCAGATTAATCTCATTATCTTGCCAGAGTAATGTTACAGAATGGACAGACCTAAATTATGTCTCTTCCTAAAAAGCAATTTAGGGAAAAACGCTATAATAAGACAACCTTGGAGATCTCGGCTAGAGCCCACCCTAAGATCACTGACAACCCTAATATTACTGCTTCTAGTTGGACATTATCTCAAAAGATCACATGTAATATGCCCAGCAAAGATTTGTCGGGAAAACCAAAGAGGGAGGGATGTAACAGAAAAGCCCACCCCAACACCCCACAGTATAATTCAATTTCTTAGTTGTCCAGGTAATAGTTCCTGTTCCAGTTGCTTCTGTGTCTTAGAAATGGCTGGTCACTGTGATGCATAGCTGGTCACTATGATGCACATTGTATAAACCAATCCCCAGTTGACAAGCCATTCTGCCTCTGTACTTCTTGCTTGCTTATCTCATATAAGCCCTAGACCACCAGAGATCAGGTCCTGATATTCTGGGAAAGATCCCAATCAGTGCCCATCGATGTAAATAAATATGCCTCCAAATCCTGGCTGTCAGTTTGGTGTTTCTGCATGCCATTGCAGTACAAGAAATTTTTCTCTTGCTAAATGGAATTAAAATAGTTATTTTTCTTAAAGTTCAAATTTTTACTCTTATTTATGCAGCATTAATATTTGTATAAGAAAGAATTGTGGATTCAATTCCGTCTTATGTTACTAGATACCCAATGACACCAAGAACTTTTATTAAGAGTCCTTCCATATCGATTATTTTTCTACTTCAAGTATATCTTTGGTATTTTTGGGCATTGGTTTTTACATATAAATTTTCGAGTCAGTACACATTCCTTTTGGAATTTTAATGTAAGTTGTACTGAATTCCTCAATTTCTTTGGGGAATGATGACATTTCTATGATAGTGAATATTACTATCTATAAATAAGATGTATTGCTACTTTTATCAGTTCTTCCTTAATATATTCATTATACCTTTTAATAATTTTTTTCTTTAAAACTCTTACACATATTTCAAGAGCTTTATGCTTCAGTACTTTGCTGATATTGCAAATGTTACCTTCTTAAAAATTACCTTTTGTATATGTTTATTACTTAAATGAAAATGTTTGAAATTTGTACTTAATTATAATAATCTCACTAAGTTATCTTATCAGTTAAAAATATATTTTAGCTTAAATTAATTTATATTATAAATGTAGATAGTCATGTTGTCTCTGGATAATGTTTTCTTGACATAGTTTACTAAGATCTCAGTTTGTTTATTTTTCCTGAAGTATTGTATCATGAACTTTCTTTTAAAATAATGCATTTTAAAAATGTTAAGAAGGGAATGTTATTTCACAGCACGAGAGTATACAAGAATTTCTTAAGCTGTTTTCCTTTGGGATATTTATATTATTAGTATTTTTATTAATTTTTACCATTAAATTTGGGAGGGTTTTTGGTATAGAAATTATTGCCTAAATTTCTCCATAGTTTTTTTTATACTCTTTAATAGGAAAATTATTAGTAGCAAAGAGTAGGATCAATTTAAATTTCTCTATGCATTTCCAAATTACTTTTCAGGAAGGTGAGTACAGTTTACTGGCAACCGGCTGTGTATGAAAACATCTTTGTCACCACATCCTCATCTATGCCTGGGACTATCCTTTATTTTCTTTTGTTAATTTGGTAGACAAAAGTAGTATTTCATTTTAATTTGCATTTATTTGATTACTAGTGAGACTGATTTTTTTTCGTAGAGTACTTTTAAGCTTTTGATATTTTCTGTCTTTTGATTCTAAATGAAAGTGTTTTTCATTATATGAAAAAGTTGATAATAGATACTGATCGTTTAAATTCTTGTGCCATACTATAGTTTATCTTTTATGACTCAATAAAGTTTTTTTTCTTGTGTTATTAAATCATGTATGTCCATTCTTTCTTTGATCAATTTATTTCATTGTTTTTAGTTAGGCATTGCTAGAAAAGTTTCCTGAGATCTTGAATAACATGATGGGACTTAGCTGTTTCATTACTTACATACTATGAGCTGGGACTAACTCAAGTCATAAACTTTCTCTTAAAAATGAAAATTCTTGATCTGGGCTTGTGTCATTTTTATTTTGTATCCATGAACCTTAGCATAATTACTGATGAATAAAATCTGTTCCAGAAATATTTGTTGGGTGCACTGAATTGTACGTGTTTCAATTTGAAATTTCCTACAATCACAGTTTTACATAACTATAAATTGTCTCCTGATTTGTTAATTTGGCTACTCCAGTATTCTGCGGAAAGACAATACTTGTGGCTGGTAACTGCTTTAAACTCTCTGTGGCTTAATCTATCCTATTAACCCTCAAACAAATCTCAGATCATCACCGCTCTATATAGGGCCTAGCATATGGCTTGTGGTCTTGGAGTAGTAATTTTCTGTTTCTGTGAAATGACATTTCCACATTAGGGGTAGAGATTCTAATTTTTGCTCCAATTTTGACCTCTAATCTTCAGGCTTTAACCAAGAGAGAAAATTGCTTGATGAAGTTAGTTGTGTGGAACTGATATATTCAGGTTCATAAAATTACCACTTCTGACAGACAGATTTTATTCATTTTAAAAATAACTCAAATATGACACCTTCGTGCTTCATTATTTCCTCCTCCACAGAATTAAAGCCTTCCTAATCGGTTCCCACAACTCTTAAAACACTGTATTAATAGCCAATGAAAGCAGATGTTTGTTGAATAAATGTTTACCACACACCAGACTCTATGGTAAGAGATCTGAACCTTCTCTTTGAGTCCTCACATTTGCTCTATGGGACATAAACTGTTAGCACTTTTAGCTTTTTAGAAAGGATTCAGACTCAGCAGGATGACTGGCCCAAATTTACACTGCTGGGGATGCACAGATCAGGATTAGCAATAGAATAATGGACCCAAAGGCTGAAGCTCTTACCTCATGGTTCCTTAATAAATTATCCTTAAGAACAAGCACATATTGAGTTACACATTTCTAATACCTAGTCTAGTTCATAGAATTTAGTAGGCGTTCAGCAGTAGTGCGGTAAATTGAAAATGGAATGTGGTTCAGCACGGGCCTGCCTAGCACTCCTATTTGGCTGAGTACTCGTTCAGTATTTCTGGAATGGATGGGATATTTTAATCCTTATAAACTAATAAAATACATGTATATGTAGGGCCCAAATTTAGACTGCTTTTCCCAGTGTGAGTAGGGATTACTTTTACTTTCCACAAATACTCTCTTCACACACATTGTTAGAAGGAGGGGACTACCATACGGATTCACTGTAAGACAGTACAGACAAACCAACAAATTGTGAGTCCTATTTTGCAGATAACGGGCAGGGTATCTTCAAGTTTAATTTGCCATGTGTTCCTGCTCACCATCCTTCCTGGGGAAGCCTGCACAAGGGTCTCTGGCTGGCGCAGAATTTGTGTATCATTTTCTCACCGAGGAATAGGTATAACCGGAAGGCAGCATTTTCTGCTCTGGTTCGCATTCAGGGGCAAGATGAACACACATATACAATAAAACTATTGAGCTATTTTAATACTTTTCCTATCATGCATCCAGGACCCTCCAAAGTTGTCATCAGCTACTGTTTCATTTAATTCTCTGGCCTTCAGGGTAATGTAAGAAAATTGAAGCGATTAGGAGCTATCTCTTTCCCGCTCAACGCATTTGTGTTGCTGTAAATCGGCACCAACCTCCAATCTCACGGTCAGAGCTCTCCAGGGTCCTTCACTGATGCAACATCGCAGCCAGCATGACAAACGGTGCGCATCCTTGAGCAGGGCGGACATTCTTTCCTTCTTGACTCTCCCTTTCTCCAACTTGAAAAGAGGCAGCCGCCCTCAGTCTTATTGTACTGAGTGGAGGCTCTATTATATCGACGCTCTTCAAGTTAATTAGAGGTCACTGTTTGCCTGATTAATTATTTGATGTCCACTGACAAAAAAGACTTGCACAAGTGGTAAATTCGGGTGAAGTAAACCTTCCATCCAGAAAACTGCACTTGCACCTTGTGTATTTTTTCATCTCCTCTCCTAATGAAAAATTGTCCTATTTACAGGTGGAAGCAGTTCCACTGACCGCAGTCACAGAGATCCCAGTAAACCCAGTGACGGTCACTGTAGGATCTGCAGCTTGCAATTGTTTTTTGAATGTATTTATGTGACAGAAAAGAAAACAGATAACAATGCTCGAACCTACACAAGCAGAGAAGGAAGAGAGAGTTGTACAGAAAGAGCTGTCTTAAACTTAAAGTACATCATTTTTGTAAGGTTGGTCCATGAATCCACATTTATATACATAGGTACTTAATTAGAAAGAAAACATTTTAAATGCTGGACAGTGGAACATGTCATAAATGATTTGATTTTTCTCAGATAATAGCAACTTACTATTTTTTGGTAAGAACTGAAGTTCTGGAGATTAGGAGCTACAGGACAGGCATCTCCTCAAAACAAATTATTTTTGGTGGTGTAACTTCTACTACAGAGGCAGCAGTACTTAAAAAAGACTTTTCATACTGCAATTTTCCCTGACATCACATATATTGTCCCTTAAATGCAAAAGGCTTAAATCCTTCAGTCAACAAACTGCTTATTCTCTGTAGTTCACCTGCTCCTGTCCCTCTGACCTTTTCTGTGATTTTCTGACCATCCCTCACCCGGCCTTTGCTCCAGTGTGCCCAGATAAGGAATACATGGAGAGTATGCCCATCACTCCTCACCATCCTCCCAAAGTGGACAGTGCAGTGTTCTGGCTGCCAGAGGGGATGAAACTATGGAAGCCACAGCTCAGGAGACCTCGCTTAGATGGCACACCCAGTGGTGGCAGCTAGCTACCTATTTATCACGTGGTCTGAGCATGTCGTTTTAAAAATATTTTTGCAAATCTATGATTCTCCAATAATGAAAGAATTAAAACCCTTTAACATGATTCTCAAGACTCTCCACTGTAAACTAAGGTCTCTCTCTGCAGTCCTGCAAACTTGTTATCTGTTCTTTCTTACTGGAATTATTCGCTTTAGCTGCACAGTGTATGTACTTCGCCTGAACTTTACTCTGTTCCCCCAGTTTTTTTCTTCGTTCCTACCTGCTATACTTTCCTCCCCTCTCCATGTGCTGTTGCTCCGCCTGTCGTGTTCAAGTTTACTATTTTGTACTCTGCTCTGTTATCGGGAGTTAGGGACTGAAAACTCATTTGCCTAGATTCACTTCTCAGATAGCTTCCAGTCAGGTTCTGCTAAGGGAAGGCATTAGAAGGAGATGAGAGGCAGGAAGGGGAAAAGTAGCTTCTTTTGCTCCAGGAACAGATGACAAGGAAAAATCCTGCCTCCACCGTCCAGCTGCATGGCCCTACAACCCTTTAATCTTACTGGTGCAGCTATGTGGTGACCAACTTCTTAAAGTCCTTGTTTTGAGAATCTAAACAGTTTACTTTTTAAAACTGAAATGCATAAGAGTTGAGGACTTACTGTGTTTGGGCACCTGCACAGACACAGATAACCCAAACATAGGTAGTTCCCATCCGCATGAGATAAGAAACGATTGCTTGGATCTTATATCAGGTGATTTCTGTATCAAGTCGATGGTAGAGATGTTAGACTTATGGACAAGATGGTGACTAGAAAATCCAGTATCCTTATAGATTGTTCAAGAACTTTCCCCAGCATTCTCAGTCTCTGGCAGTTTCTTTGGTATCTACTTTAAATATGTTTTCTCTTTCATTTCAGCCGGAGTTTTCAAAATTTTTCCTATTTGTGACAGAGGAGAGATCAGCTGGCATTTGAGCTTGGAATTCCCTCTTCCCTACTCATTTTGTTATTTTTCATGGTAAAATAAGATGCATATTTTAACCAGTGGATATTCTGCCCTATTAGAGCCTGAAGCAAAATAGAAAAAAATCATTGCTACTAATGACTCTTTACTTAAAATTCTGATGTTTTGTTCATCTTGCATTACTGTCTATCTTTCAAAATATTACACTGCATTATTCCTGTTTTAATTACTGATTCTTTGGACGTTTCCTTACATGTGGCACCTGAAGGAAAACCTCACTACCTCCACCCTAATGCAGGACCTTTCTCTAAAGATAAGCTCAAAATTACCCTTAGCAGAGGATTTTCAGGGGTTTTTTTTGTCTCCTACTCATATCTCTAGATAATTTTTAATATTTACTCCAGGCTCTCATGACTGCATACCCTTTCTTTCTCAAAATGAAGTTTCTTGATTTTTAAGGCTTATACTAGAAAAGTAGTCTGAGAATGGACATCCCTGAAGGTAGTCACAGGAAAGATGTACTCATAGGACGCCATCTCCATTTCCTACACTTTGGCTCCCTCAGCTGAGGAGAGAGGAAGGAGTGGGCTCTGAGGGGGCATGCACAGGAGGATGAGGGTTTTTTCTCATCTCTCCACAAATATCTTCAGTGCCCGAACTGTCTTTCTTTTCCCAGGCGGGGGAATGTCCGTGTGTTGGTTACTTTTTTTGTTGCTGAGACAAACACCTGACACCCAAAGTGAAGCAAGGAGAGTTTTATTTAGCTTACAGTTTTGGGGGGTTTCAGTCCATAATCAGCTGGCTCCAAGGCAGGGTGGCTTGGCACTGGGGCAACACTTCAAGGAAACAGCCAGGGCAAAAGAGAAAAAGGCAAAAACAAACCTCTTGTCCTCTCTTATATTGTACTCAGCCCCCGCCCCTTCAGGGTGGGTGTAACACTCACAAAATGTCCTTGCCCTCCTTTGCACAGGATGAGGATATTTACAAAGTAAGCCTGGCTCCCTGCTGAGTCTCTCAGTTAAACTTCTAAACTGTGCAAGTTGACACAATGCATCAACCATAACAGTCCGACTCTTTCTTATTGTAAAAGTGCCAGGTGACTAAGTCCATGGGTGCCCTAATGATTCAAGAGATAGGAGGAAAATCTGGAACCTGAGAGGGGATGCTGGAGGGTTGGCTGCCCAGGGCCACCTGCTGGGGGCCAAGCCAGCAGAGCCTAGCCCCATCCTTAGGAAGGTGTGGTCGGTGCTTGCTTCACCTTGCTGCACTCTGGAAAATCCCAACCACAAAGGCTGCCTGGCAGGTCACTTTCGGGGCTGGCAACAGAGGAGGAGAAGGTCAGTCCGGCCGTGTAGACCCACTTCGAGGGGTTGGGCAGCATGAGGTCAGCCTGGGCCCTTCAGAGGATAAGTGAGGCTCAGACTTGACCCAGAAACTGAGCTCCTTTCAAACAGGAGCCTGACTGGGCAGCATGGGAGAGAGAAGCTGCAGCAAGCAGCCATTCAAACATAATAAATTGTTATTCTTATAATAAGTATTTATTAAGCCTTACTGCAGACAGCTCAAGGGATTGAGTTAATAAGAGCAGAAATCATGTGATATTACCACAGCATAGGCACAGTGGTAAATATTAAGGGTGAATAAATCATTTGTACTTCAGATTCTGGACTGTAAATCACAGCCAGTATCACCCAGAACATTTTGAGTAGGTGGAAATCTTGCAGGTGATCTGATCAAGTGGGAAAGGTGCGACCAAGCATATAGAATCCAGACCCCTTCTTTATGCCATAGCAGCCCTTGCTAGTGTTAACTATTGGGTGTAAATCTTGGTAACATTTTACTTGAGGCAATGTTTTAGGTTGAGTTCTAGCTGGCTGATGCTCTCTAACTCTGCTTTTTTCACTGATTGGTGCATACTGGCATTTGACAAGGTCATGGACTTAACCAGAGAAACATCAGAACCTACAGCCAGGTCTCCTGACGAATGACCGTTCTTTACGGCTCTCTCAGGGCTCAGATTTGGAACTCTTGGCTGCCACCCAATCTTTGGATGGGCAAGTCAGACACTGAGCTCCCCCCATCCCTGCACTTTGGTTAAAAATAGAACATTTTAAGAGGAGGCAGATCGTTTTTTAAAATAGAAGAATTCTAAGTAATGCAGAATGGGGAAACTGCCTTGGAACCCACTTCATGAGTGGAATTCGATTAATTTAATGCACACAGGGATTTCCAGAGGACAAAGTTCTAGATACCTGCCACCCACAACCAAGAAAAATTAGGTTTGCTGAATTAATATGATGTAACATGAATATATGTGTCTCTAACACATATTAGTTATCAAATATCTCTTCGAGTCCTTGGGTTAACATAGAAATAAAGAGGCTTGTAGAGAGAGGAAGATGTATAGGAAAGAAAATGCCTGAGAAGACTAAGAAGTATTTAGAATTATGCACAGGAAAGTCTTATTGTTAAGGATGAATCTCCTTGCCTGGAAGTGAATGGAGTATTTCTGGCAGATGACAGGTAGGTCTCGAGGAAGAGACACTTCCGTCAGACACTCGGAAAGACGCCTTTGGGCTGCAGAGATCAGACATTGGAAGGAGGGTCGCAGAGGTAATTCCTAGGAGGGTCTGTGGAGCCCCAAGCCCTCCATTCTTCCCCACAGCCACTTTCTGTCTTGCCCAGAAACCTTGATGGCCTTCCAGCAGCGTCATCTTCCAGACCACTTGCCCCTTGAGGCTGATGACCTCCTCTCTGCTCCCCATGCATGACGATCTTTCGGGAAAGTGAATCTAATATTGTTTGATACCAAATTTAACAGAATCAATGGCTTCTTTCCTTTGCCCAAACCACAGCATTCCCTGTGATGGCAATGATTCAAGATTGGGCTCCAGATCACTTTCCTGGGCTTGTCCAGTGCTCAGCTCTCCAGCTTTGGTCTGATCTTGTATGAACTGAGCTACATTTTCAGAGCCTGGAGCACACTCTGCTCTCACGCCTTGAGCTTACACACTCTTTGCTTCTGTGGCGAGGAGACTTTATCTTCTTCACGCAGTTTGTACTCATCCTCCAGCACCACGTACACTTCAACGCTTTGGAGAAGACTTGCTGATCCACAGCCCAGGTTATGTCTTGGTGCTCTACCCAGTATTCCCTGCACTGCTGCTCCCTCAACACTAATATTTTACCATATACATCAAAGAAGCTCATTTTGCTTTTTCTTTGACTCTTCGTTGAACACTCACTGTGTTCCAGACCTGGTCTAAGTGCTTTCTGTGAATTAACTCAGTTGCTGTCTAAGCAGTACCATTTAATCCCAATTATAATAAGGAAATGATATCTTTCTTAAGGTTTTGCAGTTGAGATAATTGGGTTATGCTCTTGACAGAAAAGGCACCAGGAAGACAAAAGTGGCCAAATAGGTAGGCGATCCTGGAATGCTACCCAACATGGGAGAAGGTCAAGATGAAGATATTGAGTGTATTTTAAGAAAAGGGATTTCTAGTCTTTCAACTTTGAGCCCATTTATTTAGTTTCCAACAATGCTGTTGAATATCTATCATGTTCTAGGGATAACTACAATCAAAGGCTGGGCAGTGGAGTGAGGGGAACTTGCTCATAGACTGACGACTAGGAAGAGACATGGAGAAAGGAAGTAAGTCCGTCCTCATGCAAAGGACGCTGGCCCCCCAGAGGGGCAGCAGTGGGTCTACTGTCTCTGACACCCTTTAGGAAATTACAGTGTCTGAGGCAGGGCGAAGAGGATATGAATATCAGAGACAAGGTCAGCAAGGCAGGCTTGTGCCTAATGAAAATGTGATGCAAAACAGAAAGTGTACATCCCAGACCAGTAAGTTTCCTAAAACAAATAATTCAGCAGAAAAAAGTGCTCGGAGCCAGCCATAGAATAAAAACACGAGTTCCTTGGGAATTTCCATTCTCTTGGGAAGGGGATTGAATTTCTTAAACTATGGTGAATGAAATTCGAGGAATTCTTAAGTGTTAAAGTAATCCCCAAATCTAGGTTAGACTGCTTTTATTTCCACCTTCCCATGAGACTTTAAATACTTTAAAGTATGGTACATATGTGTGTTATAATTGAGCTTACAACACCTCGGGTGAAGAAACACAGAAGCAATAAATGATTTAGAGGAGGCATGGAGTGCTGATTTTTCTGTTCTGAGCAGCATAATTACCCTGGTCCCTACCATCCTCCACCTGTGTTCTTCAGTATGTGATTGCTACAGGTAGGTGACAGACAGCACTAGGGAATCCAAGGTTCATCCTTAGCTCCTCACCTGCTCCCTTCTGGACTTGAAGCATATTATGGAATTACTGTAAGCCAACAAGTCTCCGTCTGCAAATGAAGGATGAAATTTGCCAGCTGTCTCCTAACCTCCCTGGGAGGAACCGGGGTTTAATAAGATAATGAACGTTATTCTCTCCATATGCCCTTTGCACCCTTGGTTCCTGTGGTCTTCAAAAGACTCTCCATAGACACTAGTGCACACAGTCAGAAGGGAAGCCACATGGAAGCCTGTCAACAACTATTCATCACATATTAATATTAATACCTACTTATTAATGTTTTCCATTAGCAATTGTACAATCAACCAAGAACGATATGTCACCAAGCAGAGCCACCTGTAGGTGGATAATGACATGTGGTAGCTTACTTTCAGTGGTCACCCCATCATCTCTGCAGGTCATTTTTGAAGCTTCTCATCTCTCCTGCCACTTCTTTCTCTGGCCGTCATATCGGATAACAAAATGTACCTGAAGTTATTAGGATAACACATCAGTATTTTCAGGGAATGAAGAAGGAGTTGCATTTTTAAAGAGGATTGCAGAAAAAGCAATGCTTAAATAAAATAAACCAGCCACTTATATTGATGATGAAAATAGGAATAATTACAACTCTCACTTATTTAGTGCCAGATGTGTAAGGTACTCTGAAGGACGAGGACTATCAGAAATGATCTACACTGTTGTAAGTTTATATTTTCCCTGGACTGACAAAGAAAGGTCTACAAAACTGAAACAACAGCATTCCAAGTAAGAACACAAAATTCAAAGAAGCTGGAGAAGGAGATTTTACTAGGGCAAGTGCAAACTCCTGGTTGAGATCGCTTGGGTTTGCATTCCAGGCCTGTACTTAATTAACCTTGCGATCTTAGCTCAGCTGTTCAGTCCGTGTGTCATAGTTTCCTTATCTGTAGGATAGAGAGAACAAGCAATCCTCTCACAAAGGACTGCTGTGAGGATTCTAAGAAATACTTCAGGCCAAGTGCCTAAACTGGTTCCTGGCACAGATAGTAATAATGACAATAGCAATAATTATAATAAATGATGATGCATTATTAATGGCAAAACCTATTATTGAGGCAATAAGCACAAAGGCAGTCAGAAGAGGAAGTCAGCAGCGCCTCCTGTGGAGGAGGAGATCTGACTGAGTACAACCCAGGAACAATCTTCAGCAAGGGGCAGAGCATTTTGTATGGGCCATGTGGAAGGACGAAAGAAGGGGGACAGAGGTGGAACAGAAAAGGTGTAGGCCAGTTTGCCTGTGCAGAGGACCTGTGCAGGGTGTCGCCCCCAACACTAGGCCAAAGTTGACTTGCGCTGTCTGCATTGCATTTTTAACAGCCTGGGAAAATGAATGTGGTAATGCTATATGGAAGAAGTGGAGGGGGCAGCCATTGGCAGCAGCAGTGAAGTTAAGAAGAGAAATTGTTGGGCAACCCACTCAGGACCCCTTCTATCTCTTTCTTGGACAGAAGCTTTCTTTCTCTCAATAAATATATCCTGCTCATGAAAAAAAAAAAAGAAGAAGAGAAATTGTTGTCATTCATGAGGAAGAAATCCTGGGTCCCAGGAAACCCCTTCAATCTGCTTACGCGTAAAGTGGAGTCTTTCAGTAGATTTCCTTTCTGTCCTAAGAGCTGAATTTTTGGGGAAAATACTAATGACCTCCCCAGAATGCAGAATTAATCATGTGTGAAGTTACAGGCAGAATTTCTCAGTGGAAGTGGCTGAGGGAGAGTCACAGAGCTGGTGCACACACTTGATAGCAGCAAAAACGGGGTATGTGTGACTTTGTGTTAGACACATCCCTCCCGCTCCATCGGGTTTCGCGTTCGCAGCATGCCATTTCTTGCCTGCTGTCTTTTGAATATTCAGCCATCAACCTTCAGGGCAGAATTAGAAACACTTTAATTTCCTGATAACTCTTAAATTAAGGTAAGTGTTCTAAATACTTTATTAATAATGTACACTCTAATTAATAGAAATTATTTTTCCTGCATGTATTATTAAAAAATTGCTCCAGCACACCTTTTTATGTTTTCCAATTTACTTGTTTGGAAAACTGGTTGCTATTTCCACATCTTACCCAAACCTATCCTTGATTGGCTGTACACAACACAAGGTGGGGGAACTCGGCTTTGGATTTGAGAAGAAGAAAACTTTCCTTAATTTCCCAACAGTCTCAGCTGGAATGATTTTTTGCTGAAATAAATGTTTCATAGATATGCTTGATGTCAGACCCTGTGGGTCTAAAATTTTGCTCTCTAAATATGTAGTCCTTTAAACTTTGACTTAGGGTTCTACATTGCCAAATATGCGGTGGAAAATTGGAATGAGGTCCCAAGTTGGAATTAACAAAATAACAAGATATCTGCTGCTTTTGTTTTCTTATGTGAAAAGTGTTAGAATTCAACATGATTGAGACAGCTGCTTTTTTTTAAATCAGGAAATTGCTCCAATTCTACCCTAGGTCATACCAGAGTGACTTAGAAGCCACAAAATCGATCAAGTCCTAATTTTGCACTTCCTCTGTTTGAGACAGGAGCCAAAGAACTTTGTGTCTCCTTTCTTGCATTTTCTCATCTGTAAGTAGGGAAGGCTGTGCTTGCTCACAGGTTGTGAGTCTGTGTGTACGGCAAGTATAGATCAAAGGTGAGCACCAGGTAAGCACTCAAAGACCTCATTAA
The DNA here is from genome assembly GCA_004365215.1 of Cuniculus paca. Lineage (NCBI taxonomy): Eukaryota > Metazoa > Chordata > Mammalia > Rodentia > Cuniculidae > Cuniculus > Cuniculus paca. The sequence goes on along the minus strand of RJWT010003336.1, from coordinate 19,612 downwards.
TTTTTATTTCTTGCGACCCCTTTTCCTTGATTCTCCCTCCACCTCTGTGTCCTGATATCCAAATTAAAGCCACAAAGGAGCGCCTAATAAATTTTTTTTCCAAATAACTTTCCATTTAATACATCCGAATGTGGGCATAGACAGCTTGCCAAACCATGTTAATTGACTGAAGAGGACTCAGGTCTCTGGAGAGAGTTGAGGAAGAAGTCACCAAAGGATAGCCAGAACCCTCCAGTGCTTTGGATCTTACAGGATTTAGAGATGAGAAAACCTACTGAACAACTTCTGTTTCCCTCAAAGCTGCCCTAGCTTTCAAAATAAGCCCCAAGCCAAGGAGATTCCACAGTGTGCCAGGCTCCTCTAATCTCTTGGTGGCCACAATGATGTGATTCCTTCCTGCCCTATATCCAGATATTCAGCAGATTCCGCCTCCAATATCTCCTCTCTTTTAGTTCACTGAAATGTGGGGTGTTGTAGAACAGATTAGATTAGGTGCAATTTGGTGCATATCATTTTTTTTTCTTGCAACAATTAGGAGAGGCCTTCTTGTTCTTTTCGCTTGTTTTGGTCCAGACAAAATGCTTGGAATTCCCCAGCGGCGAAGGCTTGGCAGCTGCTCCTGGTGCCTTGGGACTGAAGATGGATTTCTCTCGGGGGCCCTGAAGAGGCCATCAGTGTAATTTATTTCTGTCGCAATGCTCAGTAATGGATGTGACCTTGTGTCTCACAAGTCTCTCTTAACACTCATGGCCCTGAATATGAAGAGTTAAACATTCCACTCCTCTGCAGAGAGATGTGGATACCTTGACATTCAGAGGCACAGTTCCCAACCTAATCCTTTCTAAATCAGATTAGGCCACCCCATCGCTGACAGCTCACTGATGAGTGCCTTCCTCAAAGACAATCTCATCTGAGATGCAGAGCACTTGCTGCAGTTTTATAGTATCAGAGTAGTAATTCATGCCCTGAGTAATAAAGAAACTCATTAAATGTAGAATCTCGGCTCGTGCTTTGTACTTAGACCTCCCAGCAGTTTAACTTTTGCATAATGAGTCTAAATACTTTAAGGGATAATATAAAAATTATCTACTATTCTTTCATATCTAAAATTGTGCATTTGTTTTCCCTTCACTACATGGCTAACATAACTAGGAAACAATATATTACCCTAATTACATGTTATTTATTAGAAAGGAAGCAAATAAGTCATTTGGAGACAAATCCCTGTAGTTATTCATAAAACTGCTTTAGATGACAAAGATAGAGTGAAGCCAGCAGTCTTTCATTATATTTATTACATACTCTTTGTGCTAATGAACAGTAACAGGCCCCACTGAAATAATGATGTCGCTCCAGGTTGTGGGCAATGCTGTATGAGCCATATTTATCAAGGGCAAGTCAGGCTTCGCTTGTCCTTTGTGTCTTGGCTTGCCATTGAAGGAAGAGGGTGGACCACAAACAAAAGTAGCTGGGGAGATTTCAATAAGCACAATAGAAGTGAGTTAGCATATTAGAAAGAGTCATCATGCAACCCTCCGCCATAACTCACTAATGAAAGAAAATGATCACTTATCCTCAACTACAAATCCTGAGAGGAATCTTCATTTCTTACTTGGGGGAAACATGACTAAATACCCACAAATGCCTGAAATTTGAAAATTTGAGTAACAAGTTTCACAGATTTTTATTAAGAATCTTTAGATATTTATTACTGATCCATAAGTTAGGGCAAAAATAAAATTAAGATGGTGGCTTTGGAGTAGAAACCCAAAACATATTTTGGAAATTCTCACCTGAAAGAATTTGGGGCTTCTCTGTTAATACCAGAAGTGTTAGAAAAGAAGTAGAACTTTTCTCAAGAGAAAAAACTTTAACAATGACCTGAGCAAATGAAATGAATTGTTTTTTCAGGTCTTATGTTCCTATCATGGTTCTTGCTGCATCTTTGGGAGGAGGAAATCTAGCATGCAGGCAAGAGCAGAAACATTTCACATGCATGTGTTTTCAAGAAAGCTGTCCACAGTTGTGGTGACTGCAATAAGAAAAACATTTGTATTTCTCTTCTGTTAGAATAATTGAGCCAATATGTTAGCACGTGGGAGTGTTGCCTCATGGATGGGAGCAGAACTGTATTGGAGGATTAAAGCACCGATAACAAAGAAGTGCAGGAAAATCTAGGAGGGAAGGAAGCCAAGAAAGTCAGCTGGGACCATCTCTTCTTTTGAATTAGCAGTTACCCTTCAGCTGCTTCTTATTCAAACATTTGCCTAGTTCCTCTTCAGAGCTGTTTAGGGCACAGTCTCTTGCACAGGCATATACAGCAGGATTTCCCACCTCAGATCAGCCCATTGGTGCATAGAGCTAGTATGCTAACATTGGCAATCTTCCAATAATGAGGCACCAGCCAGGCAAACCAACAGCAAAGCACATTGCCAATTATGCTGGGCTGTGAACAGGGTTATACTAGAGAAGGGTGCAGCCAGGACGAGGTGGAGTGGGAAGGAGGCGAGGAGGGCAGGGGTGAATGGTCTAGGACTAGCCTAAATTCTGCTGAAAATCTCACTTGCCCATTCATCCTTCAAAACCCTTTAAGCTTTTCATAAAGATCAAATAAAGTTAGTTTGTTAAATATGTATTTTGCAGAACCTGTCTGGGTTGAGAAGAAGGAGAAAAAGCAAATTCAGGCAGGCTCTGTAAATCCTGTTAGAAGGGCAAATTCAGTTAAATATCTCTGTGTCTCTCTTCTTTGGTCCCTTGGCAATGTGATTCGAAGCCTTGTGAGGTGAGGTATGGGTAACAAAGGTGGTGGTGGCACTTAGTTTGTTCAGAGGTCCTGTTCATACCTGTTGTCCTGGAGGCATTAGAAAAACAACTCTTTACTCTTAAAGGTTTTCTAGTTTGGATAAGAAATCATATGCCTATTCTAGTTATAACCCAGAATTCAACCTCAGACTATTGAGAGGATAAGAGAACTTCTTAATTATGTTTATGTCTCCTAAAACTTCCCATTTCCACCCTGTAGTTGTAGGGGGATGTTTAAGTAATTGATACACTACTTTCTAGGGGAAAGTTCCAAGAATACAACTTTCGAAGAGCCAAGGAACTTAACTGTCTTTCAGATACCAGGGTAGAATTGGAAAAGTGGATCATTGATTGGCGAAAATACCTTGATTTTGGTTGCTTTCCCTTGGCTTTACTACCATTTGACTTTTGAACAATACTGAGGATACAGGCAGGATCACAGATCTATGATGGAAAAAATAGACGCAACTCCTACTTTGTCTTTGCTTCTTTTGGAGGTACATTGAAAGAGTGTTGGTCTTGGCAGCTAAAACCAGGTGAAGGATCCAACAGGGCAGAGTCTCAGAACTCTGGGCTTGCTCTAGAGCCTTACCTGCTTTAAGGCTGGTTGGAGAGAAATGTACATTGGACCATATGTCCTCTCCCTAACACCCATTGTGTAAGCAATTACTTTATTCTTGAGCCATAATTAGATTGCATGATTGTAACTGGGTTTCATTTCTTAGTCAAGTCTAATTGAGATTTCAAGATCATGGTATTATCGCCTGAAAAAGACATTAATTTTTGGTCCATAGAAAATTAACTTCTGGGAGATTTTAATTGGGATAAGTTTATCAGTCAGATTTAGGTTGGCGGTCTCATCATGAAACGCCTACTAGAGTTAGACAGAGAGAAACACACATACAGTAAAACATTTACTTACAAAGTCTATTTTTGGAAAGCACAATTTTTGAAGCCAAGTGAGTGAAAGCTAACATGGAATCTCCAATGGAGGGAAATGACAGGAAGTGGTAGGGACTGTAGAAAATGGAGATTAGGTGAGCCAGCCAGAAGAGAGCGGCCCCGAGAGCAGTCTCAGCTCTAACCATCTAATAGCCAACGTGGATACGGAGCCCTTTGCCAAGGAACTTGTAATTTTTGTCGAGAGAAATAAAAATCTATGTTTTCATGTGAAATATGGAATACTACTGGGACTCGAATGGTCTTCACTCATTTGAGTCTCCTCATAACAACCATCTGTCTCTCTGCCTTTACCACCCTGTCGTCCAGATGGATGTCCTTGGAGTACAAGCTGGAAGGCTGTCTTTCTCACTTCTCTGTTGTCTCCAGGGTCACTACGTTCAGTCACTGTAGATCGATGTCATCCAAGGCCATGTCTGTCACCAGTCCTATCAGGTAGCACTTTGGGGAGTCAAAAATGGATGTGGAGGCCAAATATGTGAGGCTCTCAATTCCTTGACCAATTCAAATCCCATCCACCTCCCATCTTGCCTTAGTCACTCACTACCATCGTCATTCCCTGCTCCTTGCCAACAACACAAGCTTCGGCTTTAAACATCATGCTCTCCGGCTACGACCCTGCTTTCCACTTTACTCCCTTGAATAGCCAGCAGCCAATTCAAGCTTCTCAGGGCTACTATTCTACCGAGCCTTCACTAAACTCAGATAGAGTGATCCATCACCATGGTCACTGTTTTCAGGTAGCCTCCTCTTCCTGGTTCAAAAGCAAACAAAGAAATACCAGCCCCTGAAAATTCCAATTAGTGCCTATTCCACACTGAAACCAAGTAACTGAATGTTGCTAAAGAAAACACCCAATCACATGGAGTAGTCTCACTAGAAAGTCAAGACCTTAGCTGTTCAGTGCATTCTTCATGTTATCTTTTCCTGTGAATCTACCCTTCCAGGCCTCCAGAAACAGGGTTGCATCCTCTCCATTCCTCTTAAACCTCCAACACTCCTAAATATATCTTTAGTCTCAGGAGCTTATTTTTATTTCACTGAGTAGATATAGTTAATAAGAAAGAGCCTCCTTATCAACTCCCTTGCACCTGTACCTTCGTGCTATCCCTTTGCCTGTTGTGACAGATACTTTGCTGTTTCTTCAACCTGGTGCTCTGGAGTTCACCCTGTCTCTCTGTTTGAAGGCAGCCTCCCACAATTTCACCCTTTCATTTTGCAATCTGATTCTCTAGGGGATTGCCCTCAGTAACACATAAACAATTCGTAACATCCTCACATTAGTAGCCCCTGCTTCTTTCTGTCCCAGGGTAGTCCTACAAGGACTGGTTTGTTTATCCATTTTTTCACAAGAAAAACTATGAAAAATGTTTCCTATACTGGCTGCTTCCATTTTTTCCTCTCTCATTCTATGTTGAACCCAACCCAATTAGGTTTTGTTCAAGATATATTTATAAGACAAAACACAGCTGTGTCTTCTGATGTAGAGAGTGTGAAGTCTTACAACTGTGCACCCCTTTGTAAATCTTACGTTCCTAACCTCATCTCAGTTTAATATTTACCCCATGCAGTAAGCGGGGGAGGAGTTAATCTTTCCTTCTTGCAGTTGAGAAGAGTGAGATTTGAGGAGATTAAGTAACTGATGGTAAATAACGGCAACATTACCAGGAATCCAACACCATCAGAAAGATGAAGTAAAGGAAGCATAAATTCAGTGTTATAATTGCGGTTCACAGCATCTGAATGACTTGACTGAAAAGACCCTTAAATTTTATTTATTCCCTCAGAATACTGAAGACGCGGATGGACTGGTGTAAGGTTACACAGCTATACAGCAGTAGATTGTGGAAGTCAGGTTTCCTGACTCCTGGTTTCTGCTTTGCCTCAGATACCTTGTTCAGAATTGAAATTTCATCAGCAGCAAACAATCAGCTGCACCTGACAGAGAACAACTGTGTGAAAATACAAATAACAGTGGCAGCCACAACATTACAACAACAGCTGTCATCAAATGGCTAACACTCAAAAATGCAGTCTGAGAACCACTTATAACAGGGTCTTGCCCACTATACTGAGCAACAGTATTAATTCCTGAGTTCCACCCCATTTGTACAATATCAGGTTCTTAGGCCATGAGGCTCAGGAATTCACATTTTAAGCAACTCCCTCAGATTATTTATTTATTTATTTATTTATTTCAGTACTGGGGATCAAACTCATGATCTTGTACTTGCCAAGCAGGTGCTTACGCTGCTGAACTAAAACCCTGGCCCAGATCCCTTTTAATCTTGAGGACCACTGTATGAATAAGAGCAGGCAAACACACTCAGCATTTCAATTATAATTTCATCTTTGAGAGAAAACTGTCATCTCATTTGACTTTTCACCTATGAGAAAGAAAAAGTACAAAAGAGGAAAAGAGGTCCAGCTTTCCCTTCCTGATAAACTCTCAGAGTAGTGTTTTCATTTTTCCTTTAGCACTTGATCTTCTCAGTGTTAGGTACCATAGCGATGTGAACTTCACAGCAACTCACATGCTGGAAGAAGGAGGCTCATCTCCCTGTGCCTCTCAGCACAGGTGCTGATGTGGTCGGGGGCAGAGGGGCGTCTGTGTGGCAGTCAGCAGGCTTACCTGGTGATAAATGGGACAGAGCAGAGGCCAAACAGGGATCCATCACACAAGTGATTTATATTTATGCACACACAGAAGTGGCTGCCTCTAGAAATATAGGAGCTGAACATCAAGAAGCTTGGGGATGCATGGAGTAATTCTGGATACATATTTGGAAATCCAAGCTTTTCATTCCTAATTCCCTGTCTCTCTGGGCAAATTTGATAAATTCTGAAGATGCTCTCTTGTTCAGGCTTACAGCAAAGACTTGTTTTGTGGTTTTAACCTGGATAAATAAAACTTTGATTTAGAAAAAATATTTAGGGCCATGAAATTTTCCTATTTACCAAATAACTGATAAGGCAAGAGGGAAAATATTTACTAGCAGGTAGTAGAAAATTAAAATCAATGCCACCATTTCTCATCAGTTGGTGAAAGTGAATTTTAAGGACTGAATTAACCTATCATTTCTTGTGCATCAATAACATTTCCCGAGCTACACTGTGAAAATCTCAAGGGTTTTTTGATATCTTTGAAGACATTTATATTGCCGTCAATCCTAGTTTGAAACAGAATATTATATATCATAGGGACTAAATAGCTACTTGATGATTAATTAATTGGCAAAACTAATTGATTTTCTAAGAGATTACTTTAATTTTTATTATTTAGATCATGTGGTTACAATATGAAAAAAGAACAAATTTTGACAAGGTCAAGTTAAAGAGATTTGATTACAAACAATCCCATTCCAGCTAACATTGCTTGGATGCCAAAGATACTAGGGGTTGTTTCTCTCCTTCAGCCTATATATGCTCTTGCTACCCCATACCAGGCACACAAGGAGAGAAACACAGATGCTTACATTTTTGGTGCAGCATTTTCTAAGCACACGGATGTGTCTTTACAATCCACACATGACTTTTGTCAGGGTCATGTGATATGATTTTGCAGACTGAGTCCTGAAAAAGATATTGAGGATGGGTGAAATGGGAAGCAGCTTGGATCTTGTCTTTGTTATTTTTCTTGCTGTCAGAACAAAACACTTGACACTCACAAGTTAAAGGAGGAAAGGTTTATTTTGGCTCACAGTTGTAGAGGTTCCAGTCCATAGTCAGCTGGCTCCAAGGCAGGGTGCCATGGCAGCAAGGTATTGCAGAGGAGAAACAGTCCATGGCAGTGCAGGCAGAAAGCAGCAGTGAGATTTCTGTACTTTTATGCCATCCAAGCTACAAACCTATTTACTAGTGGCACCCACACCAACTATGGGCCTTCCCATGATCCACACTCAGAACCATGCCAAACTAATCAGTGGATTCATTTAGTTATCACACACCTTTAATCCATCTTTACATACTCTAGATCCATCTGTCTCTGAAAAGTACCACCTATGTGTGTATGAGGCTTTGGGGGAACATCTAGACACAAGTCATAACAGACTCATTCACCGGGGCAAGCCTCCTACTGCAGGCTTGCATCTATCAGTGTAGCATGTCCATTTCTCACCAGTACTAAGGTATTCTATGGGCTAGTTGTAGTAGTCCTGACATCAGTGACCTTAACACTCCACCTTGGCTAAGGATCCAAGGTCTTCTAGACAAGTTGTTTATCATCTGTGCCATTGTTTTATATAACAGGGTTTTTAGACTTTGTTTTCCTCTTACCAAGATATACACTTGCTGATTTACATGAGTGCAATAATTTATGCTGGAAGCATAAAAAGTTCTACTTTAAATGGGTTGCTCTAGAATCTTATCTCTATGGGTCTGATGAAGTGAGGATAATGATCTGGTTACAGAAAGGGGAGCATTTTTTATATGGGTTTGGATAAATTTAATTATCTTGCAATATCAGACTTATACTTTAGCCTTTGGAAACACTTAAATACATAAGAAAATATTTCTCAATTTTTGCATAACCTTGTATAAAACAGAGATATAGCATCTAGTAAACTTCTTTGGGTTCTGAAAGTAATCCATACAATGCTTGGTCATGCGGCTCTGGCTAACTGTCACACAAGGCTGCAAGCTTTGTATGGGGTCCAGAGTGGAAAGAGACCTCTTACAGGAGGTCTCATACAAACCTGGTGGTGAACACGTCCCACTTTGGAGATCATTGGCCTAGACTGTGGATGATATTATGCATTTACTGGATACAGGATAGTTTTAGGGATGCCAGAAAGATCTCCTGAGTTTCTGACCCTGAAATTATGCAGGCCCAGGTCTTTGTGAAAATTAAAATCATGAAGCATCACTGACAACCAAATAAATTCAGGATGGATTTAGTTTGTCAGACTATTTCTTCAAACAGACTTTGAAGGTAGAAGATGGAGAAGAATATATACCCAGTGACATGGTAGAAGGAGATTATCAAATCTATCTAGCATCTACTTTGTTGTGGTAGGAAATTGTACAAATTTATCTCATTAAATATACTGAATAATTTTGTGCTTTGGAATTATCTGCCTTCTCTTGATTAGAAATCAGAGCTTCAAAAATTTAAGTTGCTTACCCAAACTCATGCAGTTCGTAGGTGGAGACCCAGATGTGCCCAATTCTCAAGCACATGCTCTTTATACCTCCCTATTTAGAACTTCGCTCACTTGACTTTGTTTCTAAGTATTTACTCAAGAGAGACATTCTGGGCTCACGGAGGTAAGTTTGTACATGGGGACATACTTTTTCTTGTTGCTTCATTTTATTTCTGTGAGTAGTTTGCTTTTCAATCTCACAGTAAACTTCAGTTAAATTTTTATGGAAGCTTGGAAGAACAATAGAGGGTTATTTTTGTGTTCATGCTGAATCACCCATGAGTCAGGATTTGGGATAGCCAGCCCTCACTTTCCTAAAATCCCCCTGCACTGGGAGGGTGTTGAGCTTATCATCCAAGGTAGACTTGGCCTGCTTCATTCTTCCCCTTCTCCTCTTCCTGGAAGGGACAGAGATTGTCCAGTGAGGAGGTGGCTGTTCAAGCCACTTTGTAGGCTTCGGGTAGTTCCCCACTTCACAACCTACAAGCTTAGTGGTCTCAATACTTGGTGGTTTCTGGAAGTTGCAGGAGCATCTGTCACCTCTACTGTGACATCATCCACCCTCTGTAATTTTCCCTGGACCTTGACTTCCCTGGACACCAAGTTTGGTTAGACCCGATAGCTATTTGACTCTCACCATGATTCTCATTTCTCACAAATGCTTTATTTCTTCCAGATCATAACTATAAACATCAGAATGTGGACATTCCAGACTATCAAAAAAAAAAAAAGGAAACCAATAATATTAATTGATCACAGTGTGTGCCAAAATTACTGTACAACTACTTTCAGCCCGATGCTTTGGGCTCAGGTGAAAGAGGCATGCCTGTCTCCTGCCTGATAATTAAGAGAGTTGCAAATGTACACAGTAGCTTGCTCACTTGTGTAAGTGGATACGCATAGAAATAAATTTAAAAATTGAAAAGGGAGACAATCTCCTGCGTATTTCTTACCTTCCTGATAAGTAGCACATAACATCATTTGAGTACGTGCCACAGCTATCAGGGAAGCTTTATCTAAGCATGTAAACTAAGATGCTTGCAGACGTCCCCAAATGACAGGCAAGTGACTTTCTCTTTTGTGCTAAAATTTAGAATGTAGTATTTATGGGGTGCATAAATTTTTATCAAGTCCTTCAAGTAGGTAAGTATAAGCAAATATTTTAATCAGGTAATTGTCGAACTTCAGTGCTCTCATACAAACACTCTTTTTGAGGGAAGGTGATAACAGTTAAGAAACAGTGTGACAGCATAGGACAAACCACACCTCTACCACTTGCTGGCTCTGTAACTTGGGCAACTTATTTTTTTGGGACTTGAGTGTCTTCTTCCATCAACCAGTGATAACAAAGCCTCCTGAGAGCGATATACAGACTGCCTGAGAATTAGAAATGACATAGCACCGTGGCAGGCAGATCCAGTAAATGTCAGTTCTTTCCCGCACCATTTGTATCACACACACATGCACAGAAAGCTCCAGCCTGAGACCCGGTGACTCCTAAGACAATCTGCTGCTTCTGGAACTTCTTGGATAATCAGCTCGAGAGATAAGAAAGGGTGGCATTTTATGTTAATGATGTTACTTTACAGTCAGGGCTGACTGCTTTCAGCTATAGAAGAAAATTCTCATCCATGAAACGGAGAGAAGCTGGTATCGTCATCCATCCACTCAACAAGTTCCTGCTTCATGGAAATAGGCCTGCCGGGCAGGAGGTCCTGATGAGGAGAAACCTGTGTAAACCACAGAATGCCTGGGAGATCCTCGCTGCAGTGTGCTTGGGGCCATCGGCACTGCTAATGTGGCAGATGAGAATCAAAAGTTTTGATCAGGTAATTGAAACAGGAAGTAGGAGAAAACATTCAGAGGCTCCCCTTCCCCATCCTCTTTAGTGAGAAATGCTTTGTCTTCTCTTCCTTTTAAGCCAGTGGTCATTTTGGAAAGTATCTGCATGGCAGGCTTTCACTTCATTAACAAATCATCCCAAATTTTGGAAGCTTAAAAGAATAAACACTCATTTGGTGTATAATTCTGGGAGTCAGCAGTTTGAGCTGAGATTCCTGCTTACCTCTACCGGGCTCACTTGGAGTCTGCAGTTAGCTACAGCCTTAGCTGAGAGCTGGCCGGCCTGGGGCAGCCTCCGATGGGAATGACGTGTGTTCGTTCTGCATGCCACATGGTTTAGTGTGTTTTCAAGGCTTCGTGTGCTGGAAACTTGGTCCTCAGCATACCGATACTGAGGGATGGCTGAACCTTTAAAAGGTAGGACTTTGTGCAATTGTGATTAGACCTTTGGGAAAGTTACCCTTAGAAGGGATTGATGTAGTTCTCTGGCACCTGGTTAGTTACCATGGAAGCAGATTATTACAAGAAGGGTAGGCCTGGTCCAAAGTCTCTTTTGTTTCTGGTCTCACCATGTGACTGCTCTCTGTCTCACACATAGTCTCACTATGATGCCATACAGTATGTTATGATATATGTCTTGATTACTTTCTTGTCAATGAGGCAAAATTCCTAACACTCATAAGTTAAAGGAGTTAAATGAGGAAAGGGTTTTTTTTTTTAACTCACAGTAGAGTTTTCAGGCCATAATTGACTGGCTCCAGTGTAGGGCAGGATGGTGGGGAGGCATGACAGAGGAGAAACAGTCCTTAGAAGGGCAGAGAGGAAGCAGTGAACCTTTCTTCTTCTTTCCCTTTTTATTCTACTCAGGCTGCAAGTCTGCCGGTTGCTGCCACCCACAAACAGGGTAGATCTTCCATCATCAGGAACTCTATCATCTACACCCAGAACTATACTAAACCAATCAGTAGACTAATCCACTACCACACAGCCATGATCCAGTCATTCCCTAAAGGCTCATCTATGAGCACATGACACTTTGGAGGGACATCTAGATAGAAGCATAACAACATAGCCGGAAAGTTCTCACCAAATGTTGAATTGATAAGACTGCCTGATCGTAGGCTAGTAGCTTCCAAAACCATGAACTGATGAACCTCTTCTCTTTCTGCTGTACCCAGCCTTACATATTTTATTGTAGAAACAAAAAAGTATTGAGATAGCTTATCATCTTCCACCAGGGCCACTTGGTCTTGTTCATGTGGCAGTGGATGGGGTGGGGTGAGACAGAGAAGGCTTTGAGGTTCTCAGTTTGAAAATGGTACTCTGCTCAGTAGTTAAAGCAAGTACTTAGCAAGTGCAGATTTAAGGGGAGAGAGAAAAAGCTTCCTCTGCATCTGACAAACTGTAGTCATTGTGCATCGTGATTTGCCAGGGACAGGTGAAGGATTATAGCCAGTTGTGCAATCTACCACACTAGGAGTTCCAAATTGTAACCTGCTGAGAGCCACTGGAATGAATAAAATCAGAGGTAAGAGTCAGCATAAGATGCAAATGTAATGCAATCGAAGCTGTTGGAAGACCAGCATTCCCAAGGTATTTTTAAGCATTCTCTCCTCACTTTGCTTTAAGGTGATTTTGTCACCGTGTCGAGCATTGGAAAAATGCCTGCACGAGGGTTGCTCTGAGGAAGGAGCACTTTCTTGGCTGGTACGATTGGATGGACAGTGGCCAGACCACCTTGCTCTTTCCAGCCACCTCAACCATCTTTGCTGACCGCTATAGGATTCCAGCAGACGCAGCAATCAGAATTGATCATGGAGAAGGGTGACTTGTATGGCTTGGCTGGGGTGCAACCCAGCTGGCCTCAATCATGATTCTTAAATGTTTCCTCTCAAGCTTTTAAGGGTCTAAGAGAGCTGAGTGCACAGGAATCTAAACGGGCCTCAAGGCTGGCTTGTTGAAAATTGGCTCAGGACCATAAAGAGAGGAAACAAAGGACAGGGTGAGGATAATGACCTGCTTGAAGTGGCATTTAGGAGACCTTTTCTCTCCCTCTGCACAGATGGTTTAGACTCCCAAGTGCTCCTCTCTAGACATTGTGACTGTCTCTTAGTGGGGAACTTGTGGCTCAGCCTCTCTGTGGCTACCTAAGCTGGAAGGCACAGACTGTGACCCGGGACTACTGTCCTTAGAGAATATTTGATCCATCATTTTTTAATCTGTGGTCAGTCAGGGAGAGAAGAGGCTTTGAATTTGATTCATAGGACCCACAAAGAGGAAAAGAGCACCAGCTTTTTACTAAGTGCCTTTTTTTTTTTGCTTAAAGGTTTCCTACGTTCCCTTTTTGTTCTAGGCTGAGACCACAGTGAGGCGAAAAAATGTGTGGCATCGCTCATTCTATAGCACCTTGCTCATTCCCTGGTTTCCCCTTTCCCGCCCACTAATAAAGATGGAGATGCAATCAATGTAGATATGTTAGAGCGAATAAGGGCAGCGGCTGAATCCTGTGCGTTGATGCTAAATGAGAATAACCTGAGACTCCCTTGAACATTTATTTTGATTGCTCTGACAGCAGCCAGGGAAGTGCAGGGACAGACTGCAAGACGGCATTGCCCTCAGCCTTTGGGTCCAAGGTGAAGGACTATTGCAGCGGGGTCTGAATGATGCTAGAAGGCTTAAAGCAGCCCCCATTGAACTACTTTCAAGCGGTCGATTGGGATATTAGGGTTTTCGGTTTTCCAATACTTGGCTCTTTACAATCCAATTCTATAAAGATTTATGTAGCTTTGGGGGCTGGTAGAAGATGCAGCACATATGGTTTTGAGGCTGTCAGTCAAGAAATGAGGCCAAATGATGCCTTTGAAGTGCTGGCACCTCTCTGCTAGAGTACTTCCAGGAAGATAAAGGTCTGCTGAATGTCATCGCTCTAGGACTGGCAGGGAGATTGGACTCAAGTTCAGGGCTTTTGTGCGGCACTTATACTGTGGACCCAGCACTCAGTGCTTTACAAATATGGCACCAATTCATCTCCACATCTCAAGTCTTACACTTCTCAGGTTGCAGCTGAGGAGACTGCACCTGGAGCCTTTCAGTAGCTTGCCCTCAGTGATACGAAGTTTACAATGTCACTGCAGGCTTGGAGCCCTGAGAATCTGGCTTCAAAGTTCTTAATCACTCTGGTATGCTGCATGTCGTATTAATGAAAGCTTATTTGGCTTCTCCAAATTGACTCCCAATTCTCCCCCTGTCAGATTACTTTCTGGGAAGACAGGGGAAATGAGAGAAAGGAGAAAAGATAGGACTGGCACTGCATGCTAGATTTTATACTCTGCTATTTATAGTTAGCTCATGTAATTTCCAGAACCACGCAGTGAGTGTGAAGTGTCTTTGCCCACAACTTAGATACAGTACCTCAGAGGCTCAGAGAGGCTAAATAACTTCTCGAGCAGCACCACAGCTAGAAGTGTGCAGTGCAGGAACATGTGCTGCTTATCTGCTTTAGTTAGCGAACCTCGCACCAGCTTTGAAGAGGTATCAGTTGGCATCCTGCCTTCTGATCTCTGTCTTACTCGGTCTTAGCTTGTCTTTCTAGTTCCTACTATTTTGTACTGAGGAAAATAAAAATTTGAAAAACTATGTGAAAATAAAAATTTGATGTCACAAAACTATGTGAAACCCAGAAGCCCCCTTTCCAATTTTTAAGTCTTCTTAGTTCTCCATTAAGGTTGGCTTCATAAAACCATGTCTAACATGCTCTCCCTTTGTCTCCTGGAATGATAATGGTCGTGTTTCATGGATGCACTGGTCAGATGGTAGTGAAGTCATCTCCAGTGTTTTTCATTTCCACAATGGTAGGAAGATTGGGAAATGATTTCAACCTGCATCTCGGCTCTAAGTCATCTAGGCAGGTATCATAGCATCAGATCAGTTGATCCCATTCTGTTCCATGGAACTTTGCATGCACCCAACCGTGACAAGGTGTCTTGCAGATCCCTGAGTTAAAAAAGTCTCTTCTAGCCTGTGGAAGTCCCTCATTCCAACTGGAAAGTGAGCTGAGACAGGCCTGCAAATGCACTGTCATTGTGAGGAGAGTTTGGAAAATAACCCTGAGGTCCGCCAAGGACTTTTCTTAACAGGGCAGGGTTCTGGGAGGCTGAAATCAATGCCATAAATCAATGTTTAAAATCCCTTACACAATAAAATAAAGCACAACAGCACAAGAAAAACAACAAAAACAAAAGCTTCTATCTACACTGCACTTTGCAGTTTATAAAAATTTTCCCGTCCACTCCCACTTGTGAGGTACAGAGGCCAAACGTTATCATCCTGTTTTACAGATTAGGGAGCTCAGGAGGTCAAGTGACTAGGTTGGGATCAAGCAACCAGCAAGAGGCGGAGCTGTGTCTATGTTTTCCTACTCCAAAGCAACAACCTAAAGTAGCTTAATCTTTTTTATGACCTATAACATAATGCTAGCAAAAAGGAATTATACTGAAATTAGTTTGACCATTGGATAGCTTTGTATTACAAAATACAAAAGCAATACTTGCCGACTTTTTGGGGCACTCCTGCTATACTAATGCTTTATGCATATATTCCTCTAATCATTCATTTGACCATCAGGGGTACCCACTATGATCCAACTGTTGTGCAAAGTGTTTCACTCTGTTTTATAGTTGCATCATTTGAGACCTAACAGGAAGTTACACATCCAGCATAAAATGGAACCAGGATCAAACCCCTGGTCTCTTGACTCCAAAATTTCTAATATAAACCACTTCACATATAAACAAATCATCTAGCATTTGTAGCTATTTTAAAATGAAGAGATGATATCTGACTTTGAACCATCATTTCTTATGCCTTTTGCTCCGTCTTGGTGACAAACAAAAGAGAATATATCAGATCTGTTGTTGGTTGGCTGTTACGCTTTTCTCCTATTGCTGATAATACTTTCAGCTACATTTTGGATCTGATTCAAGAAATAAATTTTAGTAATTACCTGTTTACAGCATTAATTTTTTAAACTAAACATCCTTCATGTAAATCTCATCAGAGCTCAATAAATAACCACAATGGTAATTATCATGAAATATTTGTTATTGTGGAAATGGGGGACTCTCGGCTCAGCCCCGCACAGGCAAGGCATTTGCGTGGAGATGGAGTGAGGAAGACCTTTGCAGGGACTCAATCACTTTGCTCACGGCTAATCCACAGTCCCTGCTGGCACAATGGGTTTGTGTAAGTCTCCATGGAAATGTGGCTATGCGGTGGTAGGAACCTAGAGCACTGAAGAGGACTAGCAGTTCGTTCAGGCTACAATAACAAAGCACACAGACCAGCTGACTTATACGAAGCAGAAGTGTATTTTTCATGGCTCAGGGGCTGAGAAATCCAAGCTTGACAGTACATTTGGGGTCTCTGTGAGCCCTTTCTGGGCTTCCCAGACGGTCTTCTAGCTATGTCTTCTCATAGCAGGAAGAAGTGACAGCTCCCTGGGGACTTCTTAGTAAGGGCACTAGTCCCAATCATGGGAGCTCTGCCCCATACGTAATCCCCCCAAACGCACCACTTCGTAATACTACCGTGTGGGGTTAAGGTTTCATGTATGAGTGCTGAGAGGGTCAAACCTCCAGCAGGTCCTAATGCTTTTAGAATCAGCCATCAAAGCTCAGGAGAGGAGTTTGGTTTTCAGTGCTAAAGACCATTTTCAATCAATAGCACCGTAAGTCACACGGTTTCCTGGGTTAAGAAGCTCAGATTCTGCCTTGCCCCCTGCCTTCTCTTCATGGCTCAACAAGTGCCATAGCTTCCAAGGCACTGTCACCTGTGTCTACATGGTTCACCCTAGAGGTTCCTTGCAGCTTCTCTGGACAGTCTTCAAGATCTTGTGCCATGCTGCAGGAGGCTTCCATATGACACAGGAAAAGGCAAGGAGTGGGTCGGTTAGGGGCAGGAGTGGATGGACAGACCACCCACCCCATTTCCTAGATGTGTTCTGCACTGTCAGTCTCCCATAGCACCGACTCATTTATTAACATCTGATTCTTTTGCTTTATTCCATTCCTGTCTCCCTCCCATACTCCATCGTCATTCTTCAGAGACCCCCTCCCAAATGAACCACCTGCATGCAGCTCTTTTTCTCAGGTTTGTGCCTGGGTCAGGGGAGAGGGGGTGCAAACTAACGTGACCTCCCTGATCACGGGCATTTCTACTGTATTTTCATGATTTCTATTGCCATTTAAGTCTAGTCATCGCTTCTCACCAGCCTGCGGTGAGAGTTATCTTTCTCAAGTGCAAATAGGTTTTTGACAATCCCTGACTTAGAGCCCTTCACTGACTTTTACCTGGACCCAGAAAGGTCCCAAAGCTTTGGATTTAGCTGGGTATCAAAGGCTCTCCGTGATCTATCCTTGTGTACCCCAGGTGCCCTTACTTAACATTTTCCTGCTCTGTCTTGGTTCCAGCCTCATTTACCCACAAGCTCTGCTCTTTTTCTTCAGAGCTGGAATATTTTCTCTGTTCAGAGCACTTTTAGGGGTTTTCTTTGCTCTCCTAGAGCCCTCGTCTCCACCTCTGCTACCTGCCCTTCACGTGTCTTTCTGGTCTGTAGTCAGATCTTACTCCACTGGCAAGTGAAATTCTTCTGTACCTCACAAATCTGGGAACGTGTAGTATGACAAATCATACCCTTGTGCAAAAACTTCTCACACGCTATGACTCTCTGATGGCTCTATGCGATCATAACTTATTACCTAGTGTTTCTCACCAATCAGAATATGAACTTCTTGAGAGCTAGGTCTGCCTTTCCATCTCCAAATTCTTAGGATTTAAAACCTTGGATACATGAGGAGCTTAAGAGATGTTTAGTGAGAATAAAAACCTCTCTGAGAACTTATGTTTTCTTCATCACTAACTAGCTTGAGTTCTCTTCCCTGTTTATGTTCTAGATGTATATATTTACATGTTCTTTTCTATGAGTGGTCTGCCAGGCAATTTTATTATTTGTTTTCTGTTTTCCAAAATTGACAAAACCCCTACATTACAAATATACCCTACTGCATCAGAGGTGGTTCTGTCCTCCTGTGTGGATACCTGCCTGCATCACTCAGGCAAAAAACTGTTCACTCAGGTCTTCCTCTGCAAGCCAGAAAGAATGGGAGGTTGCACCCCAACCTCCTAAGGCAAACCAGGATAGTCTTTTTCCCGTAGGATTTCTCTAGCAGGACTATCCTCAGGAAGGTGTTTCATAGACTTATTAAATCTCAGGCCGACTCTGCCAGTTACCTATTCTTGTAGACTAGCTCCTTGGCACTGGAGTCTTGCTTAAAGATTCATTGCCAGCTCCTGAAAGAAGCACCAATCCAGTGTGCCAGTGTGGCCAAAATGGCACCCTTTGAAGGAAAGGTGAACAGTCAGCCCAGCAAGGTTTTCCAGTGTTTAAGCTTTAAAGTGGGCTTGACTTGCAGGCTCAGGATGCGTCCTCCTGAAGATGAGGTCTTGGCAACACCTCCTCTGTGCCTGATGCCTCCCTCCATGTCATCACAAGTGATCTCTAAAGAGCTTTTAGGGGCTTGGCTGTAGGAAGCTGAAAGGTTTCCCAAGCAGCCTCCACAAAGCAGTAAGTTTCAGGTCTCAAGATTTCAGTTTTAACATTTCAAGCACATTGTTGGGCTTCTTTCATTTTTCAGAGAAGGAAGGCCCAAGCATAAAAGCATAAGTACATTCCCCAGTATTATACCTGACACTTCTTAGGTCTTCCATAAATATTACTTTCTCCCATTGTTCTTGCTGTTGACTGATTCTGTAATGAAATCCCTATGTCAAGGGAAAATCACGATCCTGTGGATCATTGCCAGCTTCAGCCCCGCAGAATTCCATCAAAGAAAACCTCTAGAAACTTCTACTCGCTCAGAGTTTCCAGAAAGGATGACTGGTCAGCACACATTTTAATAATGGTCCTTGTAATACCAATATCAACTGAAATAGCTGCTTCACTAGATAAGTGAATCTTGCCTGAAACCTTGCTTGTGTTGTTTCTATTCCTCACAACATCTTTGGCAAGCTGGTATATATTGCCCTCATTTATAGTTTGCAAACATAATGGCATTTATAGTACATAGGTACTTACCTCGCTATGGAACATACTGGAAAATTTACTTGCATTACCTTTAATCTTTACAACAACTTTGCAAAGGTGGTGTATTTCACCCCATTTTACATGTTATTGTTCACTGTCATTTGAACAGCAGGAGGTACCATAAATTGATAATGTCAATCCACCCCATCAACCTTTGCTTTCTCCCTCCCTGAAAACATCTTGACCAATCCTAACTCATAGTTTACAAAGTCCTTTTTAGGTATTAAAAAAGCCTCTTTTAGGATTTAAAAATATCAATTAAATCTAAGCCAAACCTCAATATCATCTAAGTTTCTACCCAAACCCAGACTGAACCCAGAAGCTACAACATACAGTGAGGAGGACCATTGTGATTCGTTCTCTTGCACTTACATTTCCTCTTTCTCTGGGATCAAACCAGCAAGAAGGAATAAGGAGTAGAATTTGACTGGCATTGTGCAGGGCTATTGTTTGTGCTTCTCAGTTTCTAGGTGCTTTTGTTAAGGCAAACATCCAAGTTCTAATTAAACACAGAAAACTTCGGAGACTTCTTTATGGCTTCCTCCCTGATACTGCTGATCCCTTTAGTGCCTCCCACTTTGCCTCCTGGACCTTCTGTCACGCATCTCCTACGTCTCCCCAGCCTTTTGCTTTGTTCTGGGAATTCTGACCTCGGCTGCGCAAGTTAAAGATTGGATTCTGCAGCTGTTCACTGACAACTCTTCCTCTCATCCTAATTCTGTGGAGG
>RJWT010003335.1:0-36885 GCA_004365215.1 Cuniculus paca | reverse complement strand
TTGAACTCACGACCTTGTGCTTGCCAGGCAGGCGCTTAGACTGCTGAGCTAGATCCCCAGCCCTGTTTTTGAGACAGGGTCTCACTATGCCATTCAGGCTGGCCTTGATCTCACTTTGTAGCCCAGGCTGGTCTTGAACTCACAACGATCCGCCTGTCTCAGCCTCCCAAGTGCTGGGATTACAAGTGTGAGCCACCACGCCTGGCTGGCTTGGTTTTTTTTTTTTTTTTAAGCCAGATCTATGTTAAGAGTAAAAGGAAAGAGCCCAATAGAATTGTTTAAAACATTGTGAGTTTGGCCAGAAAGGAAGCTCCAATAAAGCTGTAGACTGCAAAGATGGAGCTGAGGAATTTCAGTTACTGAAAAGCAAAGGAGAATAGAAAAGGTGGCCTGAAGGCATCACAAAAAGCAGCAAGTCTTGAACCTTTGCAGCCTCAAAATTGCAAAAGTGAAAGACTTTGCTTTGAGGTGAAAACGACAAAGCACCATGTTCCAGAATGGTGGCAGCATAGAAAATTTGTTCCTCAGAATCAGGTTCAGAGTGCCCAGCGATCCAGGCACTCAACCCCTACAGCCAAGAGAGAAGAAAGTCTAGCTATTCCTCCAACTGGCAGCAGACCTTGGCATCATCCACGTGGTGCTGGGTTTAAATGCAGACAGAATGCAAGAGTTCTGAGGTAAAAAGGGCTGCCACCTGGATTTCAGAAGGCCTGGGAGGCCAGGCAGTGTGCCCCTGAGAGGGCAGTGTGTGAATATATGAGTGTGAAGCCCAAGGTGCAGTGGAGAACCCAGAATTTTGGAAAAAGCCAGGAGCATGGATGACCTAAGGAAAGCTGGAAGGAGCAAACACAGCAGGCCTAAGAGAGAAACTGTAGGAACTACAACACCAGAAGTACCACAGGGATGGAGTCACACAAGCCCTTTGGAGCTCACAATTTGCCACAGATTGCTTCAGACGCCAGATGTACAACTATAGGACTTAATGTTTGCCCTGTTGGACTTTGGACTTGCTTTGGTCCCAATCCTTTATATCCTCCTGTTTGTAACAATTGGAATGAAAATGTTTGTCTTGTGCCATTGAATGTTGGAAGTGTTTAACTTTGTTTTCAATTGTACAGGGGCTTTCATGGGTACAGAGGCAACTAAGTTTGCTTTAAATTTCAGAGGAGATGGGACTTGGACTTTTCAGCAACATTAAAACTGTTAGGACTTTGCCAACTCTTGGAAATGGACTAAATGCCCTTTGCATAAAGAGATGTGCATAAGTCTTTGTGGAGCCAAGAATGAAATGTTATAGTTCTAATGTAGTATAATGTGGATAGACTTAATACTGGTTCTTAAGGATTCTTAAACCTGTATTATAATGTTCAAGTTGTGAAATGTTAATAAAGAAATGTGTCTGGTTGCCACTTTGACAAGGGGTGGATTTTTATGACTGATACATTGTGTCAACTTGAGAAATTTAACTAAGAGACTGGTAGAGGACAAGTGATTAGGGCTCTAGGATGTTGTTCATTGTGTCAATTTCAGAAGCCTAGAAGTTTAATTGATTCAGCAGGGGGCCAGTGTCCTTACTTTGTAAACATCCTCACCTTGTACAAGAGGAGAGCATGGATATGGTGTGAGTACTACACTCACCCAGTGGTGTAACCTGCTTACAATATAAGGGAAGAAGAGAGGCCTGCTTTTCTCCTCTTTTTCGCTCTTGTAGCTTTGCTGTTTTCTGCCGGCTTATAAAAGTATTGTGCCAGTGCCATGCCACCTTGCCTTGGAGACAGCTGATTATGGACTGAAACCTCCACAAACTGTGATCTAAATAAACCTTTCCTTCCTTAATTTTGGGTGTTGGGTATTTTGTCCCAGCAAGGAGAGAAAAGTAACTAAGACAAATAGTTTATCATGTACGCTTTTACACAGACACAAAAGTGTGAGTACATGGGTGATATTCAATAAGGCACTGATGATGACAACAGAATAAAAAGCTAAGTATCCATCAATAGGAAAGTAAAATTAATGGACACTACTGCAGCTACGAAAGAACCTGTTAGACCTATATGTGCTCAAATAGAAAAGTGTTAAGGCTAAAACAAAAGTATTCTATAATCAGCTCTCAGTTTTCTCCTGTGTAAAAAACTACCAGAAAGATATACTGGGAAATGGTACATGGGCTGCCTCTGGGGAGGAGGAGAGAGTCTCTACTTTTCTTTATTTCTACTATTTGTATTCTATAACACCACATACATGTGTCAGTATCAACTTGTGAACCCACCAGATATCCAACAAATGAGTGTGGTGGCCTGGGTGTGTCTAATCTGAAAAAGACAAAACAGTGATATAAGAATTCTGCAAAACTACAGATGCTATGACTAGATTTTAAAAGCATGTATATTTATAAAAGAACAAGAATTCACAGAAGAGAGCCACAGAAAATAAAAAATCGGTCTGCATGGTACCCAGAAATCAGCCCTGTCTCGTGGAACACAGGATCTCGGGAGGAGAACCGAAGGAGCTAAATTATGAAGGGACTTTGAAATCAAGGCAAGAATTTGACTCTGAAGCAAAGCAGCAGGAGAAAAACACCCTCAGCAGGATTGTGACCCTGTGTGGGACTTGGGGAAGGTAGGGAAGGCAGAGTCTGTCATCATCCAGACCATGAAGGCCTGGACAGAGAATGGAATGCAAAGGGAGGTATGGGTACCAGATGCATGGGCAGCAGTGGGTGGGTTAGGAATGTTACATAACTGTCTCTTCCATCCTTCTCCTGAGTTTGCATGTAGATTTTAAGAAGAAGCTATAGAAACAGGTAATTGAAGGAGAGAGACAGAGAGAGAGAGGGCAAGGGAGAGGGAGAGGGAGAAAGAGAGAGAGAGAGAGGAGGCAGGAAACAAAGTATAAGGCTGGAGGGACATTCTTAGCTAAGAAAAAAATGCCTGGCTCAATTAGAAAGGAGAAACAGATACTTTTAGATCTGTCAAGGCTTGCTGACACTCAGAAATTAAAGAATAGCAAAGCCAATATTCGTTTCCTGACATCTATAATTCAACAAATTCAAATTGTGATAGTAAGCACATCTTTTTAAATTTTAGTCCTTTTAAAATAATGCAAATCAGGTGGGCAAGAGGCAATGCAAAGCCAAAGGGTAAAGCAAACATATCTGTGTATTTTCAACATAAAAGGCTAAACAAGCGTGATAAGCCAGGGATGTAAACTGAGGAAATGACAGGTACTTACTTGTTGCTGCCGTTTAGGCAAGCTTCCTGCATAGCATCAGCTGTGTACTGAAGAAATTCGTGGGCATCTTCTTGCTCACCAGTATGGAAGTGGCTAGCTACACCTATGCATTTTAAGTAAAGACTAGGCTTTGTCATTACACAGTAAATGCCGAGGCTGCAAAGTTACATCTTAGGTTACTCAGAAAACCCCCAAATAATTACATTGAATGAGAAAGCAGCACTCACACAAGCACCACACGCTTTCACCAAGAGCCCATGGGAGCTGCAGTTCCCAAGAGTCCAGGAGCAGCCACAGAATGACTCTCATGTCTTTACCAAGTTAACACGATTCCACTTGAATAAAATCAAGTTCATCCAAAATGTTAGGTTAGTGCACCCATTGTAAATATGACACTCGAATCTGTAAGAGACACTATGCAGAACATAAACATCCAGTCCATTCAATTATATACCAATGAATGTAGAACAAATTATATTCTCATCTGCCCGGTAACATTTCAATCCTTCTAAATGACTCAGCAGTTGCAAGAAAAAAATACTATTTTTATAAATTATAAATAAAACACTCACACAAATGTATGAAAGGCACAAAACCTATTAGACACTGAATTTTATATGTGTAGGGAACCTTAAGTCACATAAAATTGCTAATATTCCACTAGTTTTGACCTACAAAAATAAGAATTCCATGATTCAACTCTTATGTGTGTATATATGCACACATTCAGAGCAATGACACTTTGCTAAAGACTAAGTTATTAGACTGGGGATATAGCTCAGTGGCATGAGTGCCTGCCTGGCAAGCACAAAATCCTGAGTTCAATTTCCAATACAAAAAAAAAAAAAGACTGCTATTATTCATGCTGGCCATGTATGTGTATGTATAAATAATCAAAATAATCAAAACCTGTCCTGGCTGAAAGTTTGCCAGAACTCAACATATTTTAAAGATTTCTGCACTCTTTGCTCTGGTCCATCAATAATGCCAAAGATCAATGTAATCTTTAGCAGTTTTTAAGGTAAAAGGATTATAATTTATCACCATAAAATTATGCATCCCTATAATTACCAAGCTAGATACCAGATTTAGAGTAAAAAGAGTTTTTAATTTGTATGCATTTTTATTACAACTTGGCTAATTAAGGTGATGCAAAAGTGAATGCAAAAAGCACACAGAGCCTGGCGTGGTGGCACAAGCCTGTAATTCCAGCTGAGGGAGGAGGATCTCAAGTTTAAAGCAAACCTGGGCCACACAATGAGACCCTTGGCTGGGGGGAATGGAGCGGGGGGAGTACATAGAAAATAAGAAAATTTCATGCAACCTATTTAAAATTAAATAGAAAAAACTGAAGTTTGTTCATAAATTTAGTTAGGCTATGAGTATAAATGTTTGTTTAAGAGCGTAATTACCTTTATTTTGACTATTCTTGTATAATACAGGATTAATTTACCAAATGAAAACTAATTATAAACCATTTAAAGAAATCTATGGGACAGTATGAGAGTTAGACTATTCAGCACAGAAATCCAAGTATATGAGAAAAGATCTCTGTAAATGAGTTTATTAGCAAACTGAATTTTAAAGCATTTAAAGTTTGCTTACATTAAACTATGGTCTTCTTTATTATACTGTCATCTCTCTAAATTTTCAAAAATAGTTTATATAACAAATGTTTTACTAAACATCTGTTATTAATTAAAGAAATCCAGCTAGGCACACACCTGTAACTCCAGCACTTAGGAGGCTGAGTCAGGAGGATTTCCATGAGTATGAGGCCAGCCTGGGCTGCATGTGAGTTCAAGGGCAACTTGTATAGCAAGATCCTCTCTCTCTCTCTCTCTCTCTCTCTCACACACACACACACACACACACACACATTTCCATGTACAATAAAATACATGTGGTTTATTTTGTAATAAACGTTAGGCTTTTTTTTTTAACCATGTAGGCCATTAAGACTAAATATCTAAAAGCCAGGCACAACAGTGCATACCTATAGTCCCAGCTACCCAGGAGGCTGAGGTAGGGGACCCCTTAGGCAATAATCTCATCCCTTAAGGCATTAACCTTCATTGCAGGAAAAGACTGCCTTGCTAAAAAAATACTTCTTTGGTTGATACTTACACTGCATTTCACTGATGACAAAGCTGGGTTTAATATCCCCAAGATTAGCGAATGCCTGGGTAATATACACTTGCATTGTACACATCACACAAAATCTTTCTGCATGACCTGAAAGATAGATGACAATGCCCCATATTAGTAAATATGGTTAGACAGTAAATCATAAATGAAGAGCACATTCCTGAAATGAAATAACAGTCACAGCTTCTAGGTGTATGCATTGACTCATCTACTTTTATTTTCACTTAATTCTCTAAAAAAACCTAAGTGATAAGTATATATTGGCTCTACTTCACTAGAGGAAAAAGATTCAGAGTTAAAAATCTGCCCAAGGTCACACAATCAGACTCGACTCATACTTTTCCTAGTTTCAAAGGTTGTGGTGTTAGTGACTCTGTAGAGGAAAAATAAGAATATTTTTCTTATACTACCATTAGTTTTAAGTGGTAAAAGAATATCTCCCATAACAGGAGTTAGAAATTTCTATGTAAATGTTCTGGCTTTCCTGGCCACATATGGTGGTCTCTATTTACATTTTCTTCTTTTTAAAAGCAGTCTTTTAGGGCCTGGGATTTAGCTCAGAGGCTTAAGTACCTGCCTGGCAAGCACAAGATTGTGAGTTCAATCCCTGGTGCCACCAAAAAAAAAAAAAGCAGTCTTTTAAAAATGTAATAAAAGATTCCTAGTTTGTGCTAAGTGGTGTTACTGGCAACTAGTGGTTAGAGGCCGGGTACACTACTAAGTGTTCTACAAAGAACAAGGTACCCCTTACAGCAAAGAATTATCCAGCCCCGAATAGCGATAGGCTCTGACTAGACAAAAGCTGCTCAGAATATACTTCATAAAGCTTTAAAATCCTGGAAAAGATCAAACTATTTCTAGAAAACTACATCCCACAATAAAATTCAAAATTTAAGTAGAATTTATGAGACGAAAAACACACTAGAGAAAATTAGTAACTGATTAGGCACCACAGAAGAAAACATTAGTGAATTTGAAGACACTAATTGTGGATAGAAAATAGCCATAATAATACACCAAAAGAAAAAAGAAACCTTAAAATAACAGTAACAAAAAGGAAGTGTATTGGTGAGCTGTGGGACAATTTCAAATTGTCTGTGACACGCATTTAATTGCAGTCTGAAAGTAAAGTGATGGGACAAATATGTCAAGAAATACTTACCTGGGCTGGGGATTGAGGTCAGTGGCTCAAGTGTTTGCCTGGTAAGTGACATTGTTCCCTGGTACCAAAAAAAAGAAAGAAAGAAAAAAAGAAAAAGAAATACTTATCTACAAACACAAGGAAGATTTTTAGGGTGATGGAGTGAGTTTACATTTTGACTGAAGTGAGGTGGTGATGTACATGAATTCTATATATGTGTGGGCAGGGGTTGTTTTGTTTTGTTTTGTTTTGTTTTGAGGCAAGATCTTGCTATGTAATTAAACCAGGCCTTAAATTCACTTTGTAGCTTAGGCTGGCCTTGAACTCATAGCAATCCTCCTGCCTCAGCATCCTGAGTGCTGAGATTACAGGCATGCACCATCACACCCACGTATACATGTGTTTAAACTCCAAGAACTTTATGCACAAAGAAAGTTAATTTTATTCTGTAAAATCTATGCTTTAAGTGACCAAACACTGGCTCAATTTCATGGGAATAGTACCTGCACGTGTTTAGAAACCTCAGTAAACCCCAACTAGAACTGCTTAAAACGAGTGATGAAATCCTAAAAGTAACTGGAAATAAAAAACATTTCAAAGGAAGGGAACACAGACAACACACTTCTTGTCAGAAACAGTGCAGACCGGCAGATCATGCAGTAACATCTTTCAAGTATTAAAAGAAAAAGATGTCAATATCTTTCACAAAGATGATTGTTATGGTTAATACATTGTGTCAACTTGAGAAGTTTAATAGTTTAACAGAGAGACTCAGCAGGGAGTCAAGGTTCTTGGTAAATATCTTCATCCTGTGCAAAGGAGAGCAAGGACATTTTGTGTTACACTCCCCCTGAAGTGGGGGGTGGTGGCCTCTGTACAATTTGAGGGTAGAGAAGAGGCTTAGCATTTTGCTTTTTTCCCTGGCTGCTGCCTTGAAGTGTCGCCCCAGTGCCATGCCACCTTGCCTTGGAGCCAGCTGATTATGGACTGAAATCTCCAGAAACTGTAAGCTAAATAAACCTTTCCTTGCTTCACTTTGGGTGTCAGGTGTTTGTCTCAGCAACTGAGAAAAGTAACCAAGACAATGATATTTGCACATCTAGGAAGATGAAACAGAAGTAGTTTTCCCTGTTTCTTCTCCCACATACAACAACAAAATTCTAGAAACTGTATATTCAACAGACATAAGACTCTGAAAGGTAATGAGAAAAAGAAACTCACTAGGGACCTCAGGACCCCGGCAAGCCATGGTGGAGGTTTCTCTAGTTTTCTCTGAGCCTCAGATGTTCCAAACTTGGAGCTGAAGAAGTCAGCAACCTGGAAACACCAATAAGTACACAGGACAAAGCCCCCACAGGAAGCCTACCTGCTCTATCCAACCAGAGGAGGAGAAAGGGGCAGCCTGGTATCTCAGACAATTTTAAAAAACCTTATTCTACACCATCTCCTGTGTGTATGTATACATTTGACCTGATAATTATGATAACTTTAAAAACCTTTGAGCATACCCTTAAAAACCTTTGTGACTGGGAAGGCACCGCCCCTCCTAATTCTCAGAGATGGAATGGCTCAGCCAGGAGTGCACTTTTGCTCTGCAAACTTAAATAGTCCAGAACCATGCCCCCCGCTTCTGTCTGGCCTGTACACCAGGGGGTAAAGTATTACTCTGCATTAATCAGCCCATGCCTAGATCCCAGGCAACTAAGCGCCACCCCTGTGACTTAGAGCCCGCTAAAATTATTCAAATGAGCAATGCAAGTGATTTACCCTGCCCTGTTTGCCTTGCTTATGGAAACCTCGAGAAATGCTCTGCCCTAATGCTGTCCTCTCATTCCTGTCTTGTACCTCTTGGCCACTCTGGTGTCTTTCCCACATGGCTGTACATAGCACGCCCTGCCTCCTGCCTCCAGCACCTGTAAATACACTAATATGCAATTTTTCTTGAGCCTCTCCTGTGCCTCCACCTAAAGTTGCTGTTCCTGACTGACCATTATGTAAAAGCGCAGCCACGTTCTATGGAGCAACTGTGACTGCACCTCTACCCACACCTGCAGACGCCAAGTGAAGAGCCGAGACTTCACTTGCCAGACTCTAAGGCACCCAGAAACCGCTGGGACAGATCTATGGGAGGTGGAGTAGGAGCTGGAACTTTCCTCACAGTGAGTGTAAATCCCCCCTGCGCCATGCGGGTGGAGCTATGTGAAGCCGGTATGTCCATCCTCATCCAGTAACGCAGAGGCGTCCCCGCTAACCCCTCCCTCAGCATCACAGTCAGGACTTGCCGTGCGGTAACAAAGCTACGCCCACTGCAGTGTCCGTGGGGACCCTGTGGAGCTGCAACCTCCACTCTCACCCACAGCAGTAAGGGCACCAAACCCTACTTTGAGCCAACGGAGGCTGAATGGAGAATCTGGGCTTCTGCTCAGCTTATCCTCCCTTCCTCTGCCTGAGCAGTGTCAGAAAAGCTGGCTGAGGTTAGATGAGGTTAGATGAGACCCAGTGTCCCATAATATAATGCAAATGCACTCAAGTTTCAAATGAAAAACCCTTCACTATACCAAGAGCCAAAAATTCCTCAAACAAAAATTATAGCACTTCCCAACCTGGTTCTAAATGTAAGTAGAAAAAATATTTAAACAATTATAACTTAAGAGAGAGTAAAGCAGGCTGGGGCTATAGCTCAGCAGCCTAAGCGCCTGCCAGGCAAGCACAAGGTCCTGAGTTCAATTCCCAGTAGAAAAAAAAAAAGAAAAGAGAGAGTAAAAGGAAAAAAACAGATAATACTTCTAAACTTCTCTCAAACTGGTAAAGTGACAATGCCAGTCGACTGACAAATTATATTATACACACACACACACACACACACACATATATATATATACATATATGTATAGTAATACCTAGAGCAACACAAAGAGATACACTCAAAAACACTAAGTAAATAAAAATGGAATTCTAAAAAATATTCAAGTAACCCACAGAGGCAGAAGTAAAAAAGAAAAAAAAATGAAAAACAGAAAACAAACAAAAGACAACATAAAATGGCACACACTAAACCTCGGTATATCAATAATCCTAACTCTGATGTTCCAAGTACACCAATTAAAAGACACAGCAATGCGTGGTGTGCACACCTGCTGAGCCAGAAGGATCACAAATTTGAGCCTGGCATGAACAACTTAGCAAGACCCTGTTTCACAATAAAAGTGAAAAATAGGCTGAGGATATAGCTCAGTGCAAAGGCCCTGAGTTAAATTCCCAGTAATAAATAAATAAATGACACAGATGGAAAAAATGGATGAAAAAACATGATCCAACTATGTGTTATCTATAATGAACTGAATTCAAGTGTAATGCTACCGACAGGTTGGAAGTAAAAGAATGAAAAAGATACACTATGCAACTGTTACTAAAAAAAAAAAAAAGTCTATGTTAATGTCAGATAAAGTTTAGACTGCAGACCAAAGACTCTGGGTTCAATCTAATACCAAATGAACGAGTGAATGAACAAATGACACACATGGAAAAAATGAACAGAGAGAGAAACATTACATATTTAATGTAATTGATGCATTACATATTTAAGGGTCAACCTATTAAGAAAACAGCAAGCCTGCAAAATGTGGTGGTACCTGCCTGTAATTACAACTAATGGGGAGCCTGAGGCAGGAGGATCACAAATTCTAGCCCAGCCTGGGCAACTTAGCAAAACTCCTTCAAAATTTTAAAGGCCTGGTATAGCTCAGTGGCAGAACACCCTGGGTTCAGTCCTCAGCACCACCATAAAATAAATAAATAAATAAATAAATAAATAAATAAATAGCAAGAAAAAAGACATAACAATCTTCAATGTGTTTGTAGCAAACAGCAAAGGCTGTCTCTTCTCACCACTCTTATTCAACAGACTGCTGGAAGTTCCAGACAGTGAAATAAAATAAAACAAGAAAATAAATGAATAAAACCAACAGACAAGTGAAGTATGAGTAAAGCTTCCCTGATTAACACATGACATGACGTGGTCATTCAGGTAGAAAATTTCAAGGAATTGATGCAAAAAACAAAAGCAAAAACAGCCTGAAGCTAATTGACTTCAGCAAGATCACAATGTACAAAATCAACATGATGCAGAAATCAAATGAATGTATCTATATTCCGGCAAGGACTGCACAGATATCAAAATTAAAAATAAAATGTTATTTACAACTAAAAACAAACAAACTGGAAGGAGGAGGAGGAGGAATAAAAAAGTATAAATCTAACAAAACAAGACAAAATACGTATAGGATATACACTTTCTCTTGCTGTCCAGGTGCCCGTACTGGATTTTCAATCACACCCTACTTTCTTTAAGCAAAAAAAGTGAGAGGAAAGCTGTCTGTGGGGAATGAATTATGGACTTATAAACTGAGGGCAAATGGAGTATTTATTCTATAATTTAAAATTCCCTGCATAGCAAATATCTCTAAGTGATGAGATCCTAGGTGATTTTTCTTGGTAAGTTTTTCAGTACTTACCAAATACTTCACAAGTATTTATTTTGCTCTTTGGATGGAAAAACAGTTGCAAAACAATCTGTTTAAATTCTCTATTTAGTAAATTATTCAAGAAAGAACTAAGGAGGTTTTTTGTTTGTTTTATCCAGATCATTGACAAACAGCACCAGAGCGCACACACAAATCTGAGCATTAATTCAGAGCTAAGAACAGGGAGACTTCATTTATAAAGGATGACAGATAATCAGGAGGTCAGAAATCTCAAAAATGGATATTCTAAATTCTCAATTTCGCTAGCCAGCACTGATCTGGCTTCTATTTAAGGACATCTTCATACATTTTAACTGATTTTCTGCCCCCCAGGTTAAAGATGGAGTTCTCAAATGCTAACAGGAAAGCCCGGTATGAATTCCGTGAGGTTGAGGGCAGTAGTGAGAATTCTTCTCTTGGGCTCATAAGCCTAAAAAATGAATCAAACCTTCTGATGAATGCCAGAGGATCAGGATTTCTTAACCCTGTTTGTCCCAACTGTTAATGTCAAACATTATGTCATATGTTTAACAAGTATAAAAACTAGAGATGTAGGTCAGCAGTAGAACACTTGCCTGGCATGTGTGAAATCCAGGGTTCAATCCCCAGTACAACAAAAATGAAAACAAAAACATTTTTAATAAGTGTAGAAAACTACAAGGGGGTAGAAATGCTAAATGATTATACAATAGGTTTCCTTTTAAATATCCATCCCCCCTTCAAATCAGATGCAATATGCTTCTGATCCAAGCTAAATACAAATCCTGGATTCTAAAAGAATAAACCAACTTCTTAATCATCACATAGCTTAACTTAATTCTTTTCATTTCAGAGTAAAAAGAATGAGTAGGTCAGCATACCCCAGTCCACAAGCACACCACAGCACATAGCACTTAATGTCTCGGAGTGTTCATGTGATAACATGTAATTGGTGAGAGGTAGTGTGTGTGCCAAACACTGCAATACTGCATTGGCAAAACAGGTGTGGCCCAGATTCTGAAGCCCAGCACCAATTCTTTGAGTTTGCTGTCACTTAAGACAAATCTTCTCTGAGGGAAAAACAATTTTCTGTGGCAGCGCAATGCCATCACCTGGGGATAGAAAAACAAACAGCAAAGATTTAAAAACAAAACTTGGCATGCTTCTAAAGCCCAGTAAATAGGGATACTTGATCAACATTCTAAATCTCATTATCACTGCCAGAAATACTGAGTAGAAAGGGCCATTTAAAAAGACAGAAGAACATAGACCATGGAAAGCTAAATGATTTTTAGTTTCTTCAGTAAATAAATTGCAAACACAAAAATGTGGGGAAGTTTAAAATTAAAGGAAATTTCATAGACATATCCACAAATGTAAAATGCAGACTCTACGTGGATTTTGCTTTCAATGATTAACTACTGAAAACAAGTTACGTAGCCACCCGTGATAGTGCACGCCCGTAATCCCAACTACTCAAGAGGCTGAGGCAGGAAGACTTCAAGTTTTAGGCCAACCTGCACAACTTAGCAATTTAGCAAGATCCCCATCTGAAAATAAAAAAATAGATCAGCACTTCCTGAGTTCAATCCCTAGTACTCTTGTACTGAAAAAAAAATATGACAACTAAAGATATCTGAATTTTAACTAGATTTTTAACACTGACATTTTTAACTTTTAAAAAGAGTTCTCCACATATGCAGATGGAAATATTTATATATGAAATATTGGACTTGCTTTAAAATACTGGGGACAGGGTCAATGGGTGAGTTGGCCATAAGTTAATAAATGTCAGAACTGGCTGATGCCTTCATGAGACTTCATTACAATTACTTTTTTATAGCTACTTAACACAATCAATAGAATATATAAGGTAAACCAGCAGTTCCCTTGAACGTTTGCTCTGGATGCGTGTATCCAGCGCCACCTCCATCCTTCCCATTGCATCAGCTGGGCCTCCCCAGGTGTCACAGTTTCAGTCCTGATGGTTGCTGGTGAAGAAACAGCTTACTGTACTAGGAACGTTCAAAATCACCAGCAGCAAAATTAGTTTTTTAAAGGATCGCTAGCTTCTTGGTGCTATGAAAGGCAAAGATGGCCAATAGATGGTTCTCTATTGAAGAGATATTAATGAATATCTAAGTAGGCTTTGGGGTAAGAGAGAATGGAGAACAAAATTAGGTAAGAAAAAGTGAATCTGTAGAGAATACGACAAGGGCAGAGTGAGGAGCAAAAGGGAAGCCCCAGCAATGTGGCAGGAGCTGGAGCCTTGCAGAAAGGTGGCCTGTGGGAAAGTCTTGATGGTGAAGCCAAAGGACCTCAAACCTGTATGTGTAACATTCACCTAAGTTGTTTGTGTTTTGTGATATAAGCTTCCTCTCACACACTCAAAACACCTTTAACAAACTACACCACCCACTCCCACACCACAACTTACTAAGAGGACTCAAAACAATACCATGATCAAATTATTCTAGGCTGGACAACCTTCCAATCAGGAACTAATTCTAGTGTTACTTTTCTTTACATTTCAAATCTTCAAGGGTTTAAATATAAGCCTTAAATGTACCAATTGAAAGTGTCAGTGTTTCATTCATCTGGATACATTTTAACAAACGCAACTGTGTTTGTATTATCTGCTCTTCTTCCTACTTAGGGAACATAATAACTGCCGGTTAACTGAAAATATGAGGCTTCCTCATCTCCATTCTCTCTAAGATAGTTTATTCTCCCAAAAATTAGAAATAAAAGAAACTATTCATATTTGACTAACTAAAAAATAATGCCCTGTTATGATATATATCTTAATAATGAATGCTTACTCATTAAGGGAAAATAATTTCCATCATATAATGTTGGCCATGCACAGGGCAATATCTCTTACAAAATTAGCCCCTTTCTGGAACTACCAACCCACTGACAGCATTTATACAGACGTTTCTGGAAGTAATTTTTTTTTTAAAAGTAGTACCTCGATGCTTTGGTGGCGATGGCTCTGATTTATCAGGTAAAGCTGAATTTGAATAAACAGTCGTGTCACTAGTTGAGACTGGCTCAGAATGGCGGGGCTGATTCTGAGAGGCTGATGAGTCTGAGGTCTCCACTTGGTCAGTTACAGTCATTGTTCAACTCTGTGAGAGTTAAAAAGCAAAGACATCTGGTCACCCAATCATGAGATTTTGGAATGTTTCTAGCCACTTTGAATTATTCTCAAACAAATCATCCAAGTATTTTCTTTCTTTTTTTATTTTATTATTATTATTTTTTTTGGCAGTACTAGGAATTAAACCTAGGGTCTCACCCATGCCAGCCGAACACTATACCACGGAACTACATACTCAGCCCTCTACCACTTTTTAATAATTTTCATGGCACATTTAGAATCATGCTAATCTAAAAATATCAATAATTTTATTTCAAAATCTTCAATAAAGTATTCATGCCTCCTAAAAGTGTATTTGAGGTTTTTAATCAGGCACTTCAATTTCCAGTTCTATGGGTGCTCATATTTACTAAGTATCTGCTTGGACCTCTCTGTTTAACCCTTGGAACTATTATTAATATAAATAAATTTTCAGTCCATATATATTTCCTCAAGGAAACGTCTTAACTATGTGAAGAGAAAAACTTGTTTTGATTTTGAGTTAAAAGTCCAAAATAAGAATGGGGCATGATCATGCACAACTGTAATACTAGCACTGAGGAAGTCGAGGCAGGAAAATCTCAAGTTTGAGGCCAGCCTGAGACACATAGGGAGTTAAGGCCAGCCTGGACTAGTGCAGTAAGACCCTTTCTCAAAAGAAACTAGAAAATGACATTGTATGAAATACATTACACACTAAAGAAATTATAATTATAAAAAGTGTCATCTTTGGAACAAACATTTTTCTGAAGAGGTTCATTTATATGGTATTACAACTTTTTGAATAAAACTTGTGGGACTTTGACATCCAACTTGAACACAAATACATGTAATTACAAAAGTAATTACAATTTTCTCTCTGAATCCTATTTTAAAGCTATTAAGCACTATTCTGGGCATTGTATTAATCAATGGACAAACATTAACTTGTTTAATTTTCATAATGAAACAATAATCCACAGCATCTATAAAATGAAGCAATTGTAGCTCAAATTAGTCAGCAACCAGGACTAGGAACAGCCAGGTCTTCTCCTAGGTAGATTACCCACCTATGCAACAGAGTACCTTCAGTAATGCTTCCAGAATTGCCCAGGCGGCCAAATGCATGTGCACCACTACCTGCAGAAAACCCTTCAGGAGTGCCCTGACCACCCATGCACAGCACCTTGTCCTGACTAGACTTGGCACTCTGACCTCGTAACCTCCAATATTTCCCATGTTGTGTTCCCACCGTACTGAGCTCATGTTTAGTCCCAGCTCTCTCTGGACTGTGCAATGCTATTCTTTTTTACCTAATTTCCTCCCCATCCTTCCCTCTCTGACCAGTTAACATTTCTACTCAGTTTAGAATTCATTTCCTCTGGGACTCTTTCTTCGTTAACTT
This sequence comes from Cuniculus paca, assembly GCA_004365215.1. Lineage (NCBI taxonomy): Eukaryota > Metazoa > Chordata > Mammalia > Rodentia > Cuniculidae > Cuniculus > Cuniculus paca. The sequence goes on along the minus strand of RJWT010003335.1, from coordinate 21,337 downwards.
CTTTCCCAGAAGATTGAGTTAGAAACTCTCCTAAAAGGTTCTCCAGAGTAGTAGTGCTGATTTCTATGGCAGCACTTCAACACTGACTTTATAGCTCTTTTACTTAGTGATCTCTATTATGTTTTTAAATCTCTGGACCTGGTGTAGAGAAAGCTTTTCATATGTGTTCACCAAATGAATGAATAGAAATTCTCCAAACAAGTAAATAACTAGCATTTGCTTTTAGCATCAGCTTATGCTGATTGATTTATATACAGCATCTCATTTAATCCTTTAAAAACTCTGCATTCCACATAGACTGAAGTTTGAGCTGCCTTTAAAATACCCATGTAAGCATTTCCCGCTTCAGCAAACATTACCATGTACTTGCTGCTCACAATAAGATTGCTTTTAAAAAAGTGTTAATTTTGCTTTTTAGAATTTTTAATTAAGGCAAGATTATCCCCCCAAAAAAAACAACCTTAAAGTTTGGGACACTAATGTTGAAATAGAAAAAGAAAATGTTAGTTACATCTCAATAAACTAAAAAAACGAAATTTAAAAATTTTAACTGAAAATATTTGAGTCTCATTCAGGGAGAAAGCTTGAGTTTATCAGTGATGGTTGTACCTGACTTTCAGGGATCCACAGGCTAATAGTACACAGGGAAGGCAGACAGACAGTCAACAAAGGCATGATACACAGGTAACTGAAGGATATATATCTTTTTATATAAAATCTAGATGTACAGTAGACAAAGATCAGCTTTTCAAGTGGAAAGAAAAAATCACCTGCCAAGTTTCCCTGAATTGAGTCAGTTCTTGGGTCCAAAACTCTTCAATAAAGGAGAAGCCAGATCTATGTCAAATATGCACAGTAGCGATTCTCTGAATTTGACCCCAAAACACTCTGGTTGTTTAATTTATTCAGTAACCATACACTAGGAAAAGGGGAGTACTCTGCTATCTCTAGGTTATTGGTTACAGAGTCCATGTTAATGCAGACAGATGAGGACCATAAACCCTTCCAGGGCTCCCTGACTGCTAGGGGTCAAGTGATGCATTGATCACTAGGTCCTTGTCTGGTTCCCAAGTGCACTATTCAAATAGTCTTGCTTAAGAGCTGCGGTGCCTTGACTCAGCGGAGAGAGCTACTCAAGTAGGTAAAGGTGAGTGGAAGCCCCTTGTTTTGGTTACTTTTCCTTCCTTGCTGAGACAAACACCTGACACCAAAGTGAAGCAAGGAAAGGTTTATTTAGCTCACAGTTTCTGGAGATTTCAGTCCATAATCAGCTGGCTCCAAGGCAAGGTGGCATGGCACTGGGACAGCACTTCACGGCAGCAGCCACAGCAAAAGAGGAAAAAAAGCCTCTTCTCTATCCTTCAAATTGTACACAGGTCACCACCCCTCTTCAGGGTGAGTGTAACACTCACAAAACATCCTTGCCCTCCTTTGCACAGGATGAGGATGTTTACAAAGGAAGAACCCTGACTCCCTGCTGAGTCTCTCGATTAAACCTCTAAACTGCTCAAGTTGACACAATGTATTAACCATAACACCCCTGAACAGCCCTCTCTGTCAAGGAGGGTAACACTTGGGTGAAGTGCAGAGAATAGCGTCACCCTCAGAGTTGTCCAGGATGCGAAGCTGGGGATTTCTACCATTTTCCCGCTTAATCATAAGTATGGCTGCCGCAAACATTGGGTGGATCAAGGAGGATGACAATGAATTAACGCAGGCTTAATCAAGGACTAGCTTAATTTACCACTACCCATTCCATTCTTTTATGTTCTAAAGCCACAACAGAATGGAGCAATATTTACAATCTCTTAGTTGACCCTTGAATCAGGGCCTTTACCTCCTGTAGATTTTATAATCACTATGACCAAAAAAGAAACAATAGAAATGCCAATAGATAGATTCGCCACAAGAAGAACCTATTATATTTTACCACAAAAAAATTAAAGGAAGGGAGGCAAGGAAGAAGAAGGGAAGAAGGAAGGAAGAAGAAAAGAGGGAAAGGGCGAGAGGGAGAGAAGAGCGCCTTCCTTGCACTGTAGAGCAGCGTTCAGTTGACTTGACTTGTCCCTGCAGACCATGCAGGAAGGCAATCTTCAGAGGGTGCTGTTTATAAACAGACTAAACAGGGGTCATGGATGTCGGCAGCACAAGTGCCTACCTGGAGAGTACAAGGTCCTAAGTTTGATTCCCTGTACAAAAAAAAAAAAAAAAAAGGAAATAAAGGGACTGGGTGTAAATCCGGCTCCTGCTTTTATTAGTTGAGTTCTTCAAGTCTTGCTTTAGACTGCCATGAAATGAAAGACTAATTTAATTTATCAGAGAAAATAATAATAAATAACACCCTTGTTCCAAAACCAACAGAAGACATGAAAGCCTGAAAGTTTTCAAGGCAGGTTAAATTTATCTTCTGAGGAGCACTGTCTCCTCTGAAGGTAGCCTGAAACTGTATAGTATCTGCCCCAAATCTAAGACTTCACTTGTTTTGGGTTGACAGACCCAAAACTGTTCCTTTATGGATTCCCAGGATATTAATTTGGTACCCAGAATGGGCCACACACTGGAGGTGCTGTACCTACTTTCCAGAGACTATTTTGTTGGGAATCCAGAGCTGTGCCTGCTTGGTTATCCACAGTGTCACCATGCTTCAAATGAGGGCAGTAATAACAGGTGCAGAGAGGGGAGGCAAAAACAGAGCAAGGGGAGGACAGCATTATGGTCTGAACTGTGTAATGGAAGACGTAACTGTGTCCTAACACTCAGGATCACATCAATTGGACATCGGGTCCGTAGAGAGATAACCAAGTTAAAATAAAATCTTTAGGGTGGGTGCTAATCCAATAATGGCATCTCCAAGGGAAAGGGAATTTGGACACATGACCACAAGGATGCGTCCATGAGAAGGTCAAGGAAGAAATCAAGGTGAGGCATCTATAGGCCTGCATGTGTCAATGGTGTTTTTTATGTTCTGTGTTTTACGTTGTTTAGACATCTTAGGCAGTATGTTGGTCTGGGAGAAATTTCTTTTCCTATGTATAGATGATTTTTCTGGATAACAAAGGACTACTCCAAACATTTGAATTTTCTATAAAAACCAACCAACCCAGGATCTGATTTCAGTCACTTATTTATCTAGATAGTTCCCTAGTATTTCCCCTGCCCTAAACCAGCCAGGCCCAAGTGTAAATATCTAGAGACTTTGAATGTGCAATGAAATTACTGGAGTCTGTCATTTTTAGCTGCCTACTCTGGTCTGGCTTACTTTTCCTCCAAAAACCCATAAACCCTGATCCAGGTTCCCTCACATATTCATCCTCTATCATGTGATTCACACCAGCTGCTTCTGCCTGGTTCTCTCTGGCATGGGCAACTTCCTATCTGAGACTGGGTGTCACATAAATGTCTTCCTCCCAATTCTCATTCTTGTCCCATCTTTGGAACACAAACTCCTGATCATCCTATCTCTAGGACTACACTCTTAGAACACCAGATTTTGTGGAGCTAGGCTGTGAGAAAACAGGGTGATAAGCCAAGCAGCTCATTCACCTGGAGGAGGTGGTGAAAAAAACTTCACACTCAAAAGAATTCAAGGGGTGAAGGCTGCTGAGGGGTCCTGCTCAGCAGGGTCAGAGGTCTTCTGATCCTTAGGTGTGGATATCAATCAGTGGTGGTAGCCACAAAAATTCTTAGTGGCAAGGATGAAGGATTGTGATTAAGAAAGGTTATTTATGCCAGCTAACACTGGAGAGCTGATGACAACCCAGGCTTCTCTCCTCAATGTTTAGACAGGCTGCTTACTATTATCCAAGTATGGAGAGGGGGCCATTATTACTTCTGCTTTACAGGCTAGAAGTGAAGTAGGTTGCTCATATTCAAAGCATTGTGGATGAATGGAAGGATTGTCTAGGTTAATGAACTTGGCCCTGACTTATGGTAAACGGGCAGAGTGCATGCAGTTCTGGATGGCAGGAAATCCAGGTGCTGTGGGAGAGAGTAGGAGAACATGGGTCCAACTCATCTCAGTAGCTGAGAAATAGAAAGTCGTCAATAAGTGACAGTTGGTTCTGCTGTCTTTGGGTGAAAACTATGATTTGGCTAGCGAAGGGTACTCTGATCCATAAAGAAGACCCAATCCAACCGTTAATAATCTACAATTTCTTTTTTTTGGAACACTTTCTTTTTTTGAAACACTACCTAGGTTCTTCCTCTTTGCTTATACTTCCCCTTGTTCTCCTTGGCATGGGCAACTTCCTCCTTAAGACCTGGAAGTAGATAAATGTCTTCCTTCAGAGTCTCATTCTTGTCCCTGCCTAGGCCTGAAAACTCTCTGTCTCTCTCTCATCTTGTCCCCAACATCTACACTGGCAGGACACTGCTGGTTTCATGGACCAGGAAAAACAGGGTAGAAGGAAAGTCAAGTGTCTCGCTCACCTTATGGAGTTGATGACAAAATCTGTGCCCTCAGAAGGATCTCCACAAACAGGGAGATTAAGGGGTGAAGGCCCCAAGGGGCCTGCCTACCAGGGTCATGAGACCCTGTGACCTAGGAATGGATGTTGGTCAGTGGTACTGGCAGGAATCTGCCTCCTAGGAGCAAAGATGAAAGCTTGTCATTAGGAAAGGATATTTATGTCAGCTAACCCTGGAGAGGTGACGATGACCCAGGCACCTCTCCTCAACGTTTAGACATATCATGTAGTATTCTCCACAGACCTATGGAGTCATGCCACTACTACTTCCATTTTACAAGCTAGAGGTGAATTGCATTGCTCAAAATCCAAGTAGTAACTTTAAAACACACATTCTTCACAGGGATGGAAGGACTTTTTAGGAAAATGGCTCAGCACTGACAGATGATAAAGGGGCAGAGAGCAGTTTGGGGTGGCAGAGCCCCCGAGTTGCTGGAGGAAGGGTGTTGGATAATGAGGGTCTAGCTCACCTCAGAGGCTGAAAAACGGAAAGTCACTGATGACACGGTTTGTTCTGCTGGATTTAGGTGAGAACTATGGTTGGGGTAGGGAAGGATGCTCCAAAATGTAATGATGACCCATGCTTATTTATCTGTACGCTTCGTCTAAAAACACTCGAACTCCATTCACCTAGAGATGTCTCTGCCCCTCAGGCAGAAAATAAAAAGTGTTTGTGCCAGACTGCCTGCCCTCAGTGAGCTTTCAAGCTGCTTATGGAAATCAGTCAACCAATAAGTGACATCTGTGAAGGAAGAGAAGCTGGGGAACAGTGGAGTGGTGCAGGAGTAGAGGATAGGAGAGTGCATATTACTTTCTATATTTTATGATATTTGGATGCCTAAACATATCTTGCTGGCCTGGAAGGTACACCCTTTCCAGTGTTAGCCAATTCTTCCAGGCACCAAAAATCCCACCTGAGGCATAGCCTCCCTATGCAGACAAATCTGTCCTGAGTCTGTACCCTCAACACCTTCCTTACCTAAAATTCTCACATGAGATGTTTTACTAACATTTCCCCTGCTCTAAACCATCCAGGGCCTAGTGCTGCCATCTGGTGACCACCCAATAAACAAAGTCCAATGGAAGTCTTAGTTTACTGTTTCAGAACTGCCAAATCCAGCTTGTGGTGCCTTCAGCCCCCAGGCCCCAATAAAGGTCCTGGCTCGGCCTCTCCATTCTTGTCTTCTGTCACGTGAACTGCACCAGATGTTTCTCCTTGGTTCCCAGAATGGACAATCTCTTCTTTGAGACCTGGAAGTAGATAACTGTCCTCTTTCCAAGCCTCATTCTTGTCCCCTCCTAGGCCTTCAAACTCTCATCCTATCTCCAACATCCACACGGTTAGAACACTGCAGGTTTCACAGGCCAGGGAGGTGAGAAAACAAGAGAAGGAAAGACAAGTGTCTCACTCACCTGAAGGAGTTGATGACAAAATCTGCACCCTCAGAAGGATCTCCACAAACAGGGAGATTCAAGGGGTGAAGGCCCTGAGGGGTCCTGCCCACCAGGGTCAGAGACCCTCTGACTTAGAAATGGATGTTGGTCAGTGGTACTGGCACGAATCAACCCCCTAGGAGCAAAGATGAAGGATTGTCATTAGGAAAGGATCTTTATGCCAACTAACACTGGAGAGATGACTATGTCCCAAGCATATCTCCTGGATGTTTTCGATGTGCCTTTTACTACTCTCTACAGGACTGTGGAGTAGGTGCCCATAATACAGTATTTCTTTTTTAGGGGCTAAATGTGAAGTAGATTCATCACAGTCTAACAATTAGTGTCAATGCATAGTTTCTTTACAGGGCTGTGAGTGGAAGGATTTCCTTGGCAAATGGGCTCAGCCCTGAATAATGATGAAGGAGCAGAGTGCAGATCCTGGTGGTAGAAGCCCCTGGATGCTGCGGGCTGGAGAATGTGGGATCAGCTCAGCTCAGGACACAAGAAATGGGAAGTCATAAGAGATGGTTGGTTGCACAGCCTTCAGGCAAGAAATATGCCTTGGGTCAAGAGAAGATGCTCCTATATATAAAGACAACAATGTGGGTAACTTACAAGCAAATCTCCCAGGTGCCAAGGCAAAAGACTCACCAAAGAAACTCATTGGATTCCACACCATTTCCAGAGAGCCTACTTTTAAGTATGTCAGTTCCTTCAGTGTCGCTCCAACCCTGTTGGTTACCTAACATCAACACCTTTACAAACTAAGAACTGAGGCACAGGCTCAACAATATCTTTAAAATCATAGAATGTTTACCTTTATTCCCTGTGAACATATGCTGAGTACCAATGTTAGTGTTTGAGGGTTTTTTTGTTTTTGTTTTTGTTTTTGTTTTTGGTACCGGGGATTGAACTCACAACCTCGCACTTACCAGGCAGTCGCTTATGCCGCTGATTTGTGAGTTAAATCTCCAGCCCCTAGTTTTTGAGTTTTTAAAAATACTGAAAGACCTGATCTTATTCAGTGGAGAGGATGCTAAATTGACTACGGAATATGATATTTGGAGAATTAGGTTATATTAACATAGAATGTTCCCCAAAATATATTTTCAAACTAATGATACAATAAAAAATGTCTGTGGTATTTTTTGTGTACAACAGCAAATCCTTTAAAAATCACTGTTTTATTATGGGATGTGCCTATTTCCAAGAATAGAAGAATAATACATGGGTGGAAATCAATGGAGCAGGCTCTAAACTAATATACATGAAGCTGCCTGCAGTGCAGAGGGGAGGAAAGGAGTCTCAGGGATTGACATGTGTCACAGAGGGATTGGAGGGATGTCCTCAGAAAAAAATGTGTATATGTATTTTTATACAATAAATTGAATTTTAAGCATTACCTTAAAATGACATCAATATTGATCACCCACTCTTATGTATAACATTTGAATAATTCCAGAAATAAAAATTCATCATTAAGGTGTGGAGATTTGAGGATTATGAGATATGAACATAAAACATTCTCAGGGAATGCTAATGGAGAACTTTGAAAGTAATTTTAAACAGGACAGCCTGTAATCCCAGCACTTAGGAGACAGAGGCAGGAGGATCAGCACGAGTTCGAGGCCAGCTTAGACTATATAGTGAGTCCAAGGCCAGCCTGCACTACAAAGTGAGAACCTGTCTCAAAAAATTAAACAGGACAGTGTTCCACAGTTTAGGGGCACGGAACTTAACAAAAGAAAACACATGGTACCTGGCCATAGTCTGGGGCTACATGACATTGTTCATGGTGACTGAAAATTGAGAGGCACTAAGTCCAGACTTTTTCAAATATTGATCTGGATATTTCCCGTTGAAGTACTTTGAAACCTCATATGTAAAATGTTAGTTACTAGGTCTAAGGCTTAAATTTTTTTATTATCAAATATAAAATAAATGAGATGTGAACATAAAACATCCTCTGGGAATACTAAAGGAGAACTTTGAAAGTAATTTTAAACAAGACAGCCTGTAATCTCAGCACTCAGGAGGCAGAGGCAGGAGGATCTCTAGTCCAGGATGCCACTGGACTCACTGTGAAGCCCAGGCTGGGCTTGAACTCCTGATTTTTCCTACCCCTGCTTCTATACCTCCTTAGGACCCTTTTCATCTTTGCTAAAACTTGTCAAAGCTTAACCAAAATCTTGTACCTGATCGTTTTGTCTCCTTATATAAAAATATCTCAAGGTGGGGATGGTGTCCCACACATGTTCTCCAAGCTACTCTAGAGGTAGAGGCAGGAGGTGACAAGTTCTCAGCCAGCCTGGACAAGCCATAGCGAGACTCCACCTCCATGTAAAACATAAAAGGGCTGGCTGTATAGGTCAGTGAAAGAACGCCTCTAGGATTAATCCTCAGTACTCCCCACAACCAAAAACTTAAAAAAGGTTTGAAGTAACACAAAGCACCACATAATAGACATATTTTTCACACTGTATGGATGTTGAGGCCTCAAAACCCAAAGGGTAAGTCCAGAGGTTGAAATGGGAGCTGCCTACTCCAATTCGCAGTAGGCACTGGAAATCGCCATTAAAAATATGTCAGTTGACTAAGAAATGTCAAGAGCCAGGTTTGGTTTGATTCATTCACCTTTGCAGATATAAAGGAGAAATCAGAAAGAGATGTGCTCACCTCAACAGTCCCTTGGCATCTGAGACTAACTCTCAATGTTGCCAAGATCCTACCGAGTAAGTGACCCCATGCTAGTGACATCACAAATGTTGCTTGGCAGTCATGCAAATGAGCAGATTTTTCACCTCACCCTCACTAGATGCTTGAGATCTACTTTTTTTATTTTCCTGTTTTGGTACTGGGGATCGAACTCGTGACCTCATGCTTGCCAGACAGGGGCCTGTGCCACTGAGCTATATCACTAGCCAGTCAATATCTTCTTTAACATGTGCATTATTGCAATTCCCCCAACAGACATTTTCCTCCAGTTTCTGAGGTGCAGGATTAGCTCCATGACTTGGTTCTCTTCAGTCTTTGCTGAGGTTGTTCAGGGCTCCAAATCATATGTGGGTTCTAGTGGGGATGAGGGTCTTCAGGCTCACATCCTTGCTGTTAGACTCAGCTCTTCCCTACAGGGACCAGCAGAAGTGAGAAGGAGCAGGAACAAGATGGAAGCCACAGTGTCTTTTTGTTGTTGTTGTTGTTGCTGCAGTATCTTTTGAACTCATCTTGGAAGCCACATGCTCTGCATTCTGTGTGCTCTGGTCACACACTCTAACCTTAGCACAATGTGAGACTGAACTTGACAAGGGTGTGGAAGCAGGGAAGCAGAGACCAGTGGCTGCAAGCTGCTTGTTTTGCATGGCTCTGGGGACTGAGTCTAGGACTTTCTTACTGAGATGCCTCCCCAGTTGTTTTAATTTAGTGTATTTGGAGACAAGTTCTCCCTAACTTTACCCAGGCTTTACTAGATATGGGTGCTAGCGACTTTGCCTCTCCCAGTACTGGAATTTCAGGCAAGTACCACTACCCGGGCTCCTGTAGCCTTCTTGAATCTAGTTACTACTATTTCCCAAACTATTTCATTCATAATTACTATGTACCTGCGGTGTGCCCAGAATGCATCTTAGAAATAAGGAATCCGAGGCACTACACACAAGATTGAATTCAAGTGTCACACAGGGACAATTTCATTCATATGGACAAGCACTCAGTGAAGAACAAAAATGTATTTCACTGCAGTTATAGACAAAACTATGCTATCTGTACTGTTTCATTTCATTTTTAAATTTTCTATGGTACTTGTAAGAAAAATAAATTTAAAATGGTCCATTTTTAAAACAAAATACTAGTGAACTCTGAGTGGAGAATTCCTGGCAGTTAAAATTGCCCGATGGCCTGACAACGTTCATGAATTTAGAATGTGTCTAAGCAAACAGACCTTGGTGGAGAAATAAGCTAGTGAAAAAATCTTTATTGGAAAATGTGGGCAAAACAGCTATGGTTAAATAGAAACATGAGAATCATAAGGTTGCATGAAATTTCTAAACATGAACATCTGCTTTTCAAAAAGTCCTAAAGACCAGACTGTTAGGTTTTTCCGGCACAATAGAGAAGCAGAAAAAAAGAAAAAGAAGCCTTTATTGAGGACATGGAGAGAAGCACACATTTCGTGGGGCTAGATATTCTCCTCTGCCAGATACAGAGGAGGCTGAGGGTTATATGACCTCTGATCAGAAGAGGTGCTTGGGGTGGGCATTGATGACACGCAAGGCACTGATTGGAATTCTCTTTGCACACACTGGAAAAGAAAAAGGAATTTGTAATCAGGGCTAAAGGGGAAGGAGGAGGAAGAGGTCATCAGGGTAAGTGTCATTTTTGCTTTGGCCTTCCACCATGTTAGACCACCACCCTCATGTCCAGTAATTTATACTTGGGCAGAAACCTTTCATTCCTGTCTTTCTGTTGTTAGGAAGGGGCGAAGACTCTCTCTGACTACTTTCTGTTGGATGGGGGCATCGTGTTAGGGGTTAGGAGGCTTGGTAGGATGATGGTTGATGCCCATGTAGAAGCTGGTACCAGGTGTTTCCGCCAGGACAAGGAGTTCATCATTGGTGAATGCTCACATCCTAGATTGGTGAAATCTTGAAAAAAGTTTAAAAAGACAATGTTCTATAAGAAGGCAGGTCACTATCATAATTAAAGGACCCAGTAGAGGTAGAAGAAAGTGAGCCCATGATTCGAATGTGTCACTCCACCAGGACCATGGTGAGAAAGAGGAATATCCATAGCCTAACTGCTGGCAGTTTTTGTCTAGGTAGTTGTGGAGACTTTTTACCTTGTTCATGACGATTCCTGACTCATTAATAAAGAAACAGTATTCTTCTCCCAGCATAGCACAAGTACCTCTCTCTTTTGCTACAAGGATGTCTAGAGCTTGTTGGTTCTGGAGAATGACTGCTGTCAGGCTATTTATTGGTTTTGAAGTGAGTGAATGAAGATGATTATGTCTTCTATCTGTTGGTGAAGCTCCAGGAAGAGCTGATGATAAAGATGGACAGCCATGCCTATTCCCTGCCCCAAGTCCAGCCATGAGTACAGAGAAAGAATACCTGCGCCAACAAGAACTGGAACGTGGACGACCCTTGTGTCTCGGGTGGAGTGTGTATCATGGAGTTGGGATAGGAAAGAGGTTTTTATGGGCTCTTCAGAGTTTACTGTTAGGGCCAGAACTAAAAGGATTAGGGCATAAGACCCTGTATAGTCCATTAATCTGTAACAGTAGACAGTTACCAGTGTAGCCAACAATCATCAGAAGGTGTTAGTGATTTGAGCTTTTTTGTATAGTTAACACATTAGTATGGTATTGTATTACACTTCTTGAAGTTATATTTTTCTACAGGATGTTCTAGACCAAGTTAAAGTGAGACCTGTATTAAATTTAATTAGTATCTTGTTATCTATCAAGGTCAGTTAAGTGTCCTCGGGAATTACCTTGGAACCATGCAGAGCACCTCTTAGTTCTATTGTCAGTGTCAGCCACCTGGATGAGTCACGGCCATTGCTTGGCCAAGTTGCTTTCTGTGAAAGCTTGAGAGTTTTTTTTTCTCTTGGTGACTCTCCTTAGACACACTACACATTGATGATCACTTTTCTCTGTGGTCTCACAATCTGCTTGATCAGAAGACCAGGAACTCAGTGAGTATCAGATTCACAGCAGAGGTTTCCTTTTGTTCTGGGTCTTCACTGACCTTGGAGGGCAAGGGTCAAAATATTGGCTATCCTCTTAGTCCATCTATCTCTCTAATTTTTGGTCTCTAAACTTTAGTTGTTGAACATCCAGAAGAAAAGATTGATAACAGTACAGTGTATTAGAGGTAGTAAGCTTAACATATCCAATATCAAGCATGTTAGAACAACAATGGAACTGCTATTTTCTGTTAACCATGGGTGTTTTAACATTTGAGATGACATTTTGTAACACACCTGAATTTGCATTTTTGATGTGATACTTCCTTTTTGGTCAGTCATCTCTAATACATAAGAAGTTTTTACTTAACTTGTCCTTTAATAGGATGTCACTGAAGAAATTTGTGACATCGTTTGGACTGCTCAGTGTCTAAGCGTCTCTAAGTATAGTGGCACATATATAACATATACATTACATACACTTTTATTTAAAAAATTATTAGTTGACTGGTGTCCTCATGTTGGTTTGACTTGAATCTCCTGACTGGAGCACAAGAAAAAGGCAGATGTCTGGACCTGAAAGAAGATGTTTATCATCAAAAACAATCCCAATTTTACATTTTAGAAGATTTGTATACTTGAAGCCATGAATATACCATAAGATCAGCAATAATGAATTGTCTTAGCCATTTGAAACCTTTGTATTAGCATCTTTAAATCAAGAACCTTAGGGCCGGGGATCTAGCTCAGCGGTCTAAGTGCTTGCCTGGCAAGAGCAAGGTTGTGAGTTCAATCCCCGGTGCCGCAAAAAAAAAAAAAAAAGAACCTTAATATATTTTTATAACTTTAGATGGGGTGTCTCCCATAAGGCTATGGAATTATTGGGACCTCCAATTAATGAATAAGAACTGGATAAAGATTACTAGGCAGTTGCTTTCTTATTTATCAATTGAAGTCCTGTCCAATCTCTTCTCACCCCAAAGGATTTTATTTAATTATCTTAATAATTTTTGATGACTTATGAAAAACCCAATCATAACATTTAAACAATGAGAGACTCTCAAGTGAATAATAAATAACAATCTATATTACATTTATATAAGCAATTTTAGTATCATTTTGACCAGCTGGCAACCCAGGTGGAAGCATGCTTTTTAAATCTATAATCCAGATAAACTTTGATTAAATGATCTGAAAATGGAAAAGAAAAAGGAAAAGAGAAAAGATTGTTGAGCTCAAATAAAAAAACAGCTTCTTGTGGATATGACAAAAAAAACATATATAGACAATCTGTGCAGACTGGACATAGGAACATACAGTTTAACAGACAAACATCTTACACAATCAGAGTGCACTCAAATATATTTGGCTAATTTGAACTATAAAAACTTATAGCTTTTACATGTGTAAGTATAAATAGACTAGTGAGAACCTTTTTACAGGTCAATTAACAGAGATCTCTTGAAATAAGAATAGTAAACCAAGGGTCATTCTCAGCAGTATTTGCTTTTGTCTATGATTGGCTTTCTCTCGAGCTGGTTGCCATAATTGAGTTTGTTCTTGTGAGCAGAAGGTGGTATTTAGAATCACATAAACATCCTTGAAATGTAAGTCATAACTATTAGTTATAAATTCAAACTCTCTAATATAAGTTTGTAGGTCAACAGAAAAGGAACTTAATTTATGGTTATCTGAGATAGGTTGGTGAGAGAAAAAGCAACATGAATATGAACTAGTCCCTCAGGATTACCCTGTTCCCAAAGGAGGGATAGGGATTGAGGCTGAAAAGACTGGAGTGGGAGGTGTAGATGGCCACCGAGCTGCCAACCACCCAGCAGGCATCTGTGGGCAGTTGCAGGGTGGTCAAACATAAGATGGTCACTTGTCATCGTGTAACTGGGAAGCACAAGATGGCAATTGGTTACCATGGGACCTACAACAAGATAGCTGCTGCTGATCACATGGTGAGGGAGCACAAGATGGTGCCCATTTACCATGCAACCGGTTACAAGATGGTGGCAGACTGTCACATGGTGGGGGACCAGAAGATGGCAGTTGTACTCTATGTGACTTGCAGCAAGATGGCTGATGAGGACCATGTGGTATGGGATCACAAGATGGTGGATGAATACCACGTGGTTTGCTAGGTGGCTGAGAGACTCGAGACTATGTGTGGTGAGCCGGTGGGGAGAATGATGATGCGGGAGAGGAGCCATCCTACTGGATAGGTGGCTCAGGTTGAGAGGATTGAGAAGTCTGAGATTGGGGACGGGAAGTAACAGGGGGCTCAGAAACCTTTGGTTGAGAAGGCCTAGGGATTTGGGCTTAGGGATATGGGGGAGGGAGAGTAAAGACAGGAGGCACATCATCTAAGGGGTCTGGTAGGGAGGAAGGGAGAGATCTTGGTATAGCAGAGTGAGCCAGAAGTTATTTGGGCCACCATAAATGACTGAATAAGAGAGGGACACGTCCTCAGAGTGAAAAAGGCCTGGACATAAGGGATTTCTTGCCATTGCCATGACAAAAGTTATATAAATAAAAGATTAGCTTTTGAGTTTTTTTAATGGTCTTCCAGAGATCAAGAGCACCAAGGTTATGAACCGGGCACCCCAGAAGTGTGTTTTTTGGGGATAGGAAATAGTATTTCCCATAGTGACTAAATTAGATGTGAGCCAAGAGAACAGCTCTGCCTCAGGACATGAGAATTAAACACTGCGTCTCAGCTTGCTCCTGCTGCTGTAATACCTGAGGCTGGGCAATCTGTAAAGGACACATATTCATTCTGTCACCATGTTGGAGGCTGGGGAGCCTGAGATCAAGGTGCCACCATTCAATTTGCAGTCCTCCTGCCTCAGCCTCCTGGAGGCCTGTGCTAGTCTTGTACCTGGCCACCTCATAATTCAAATGACAGCTCAGCAGAAGCCTCCTCAGACCCTTTTGCTCTGGTCACATAATCTGATGTGCTCCGTCACAGCCTCCCCTCCCCTACTCACTATGTATAGCACTGTATCGGTGACTCTTCTTTTCTCTCTCTCTCTTCTTTCTTTCTGTCTTTCCTTCTTATTTTCTTTCTTTCTTTCTTTCTTTCTTTCTTTCTTTCTTTCTTTCTTTCTTTCCATATTTTCCAATCTTTTTGGTATTACAGATCTCAGCCTGAGCCTCACCCATGTTATTGTTCATTTTATTTTTCAAATTAATGACCCAGATATTTTATTAAACAGTATTCCGGATGTTTTTAAGAAGGGGTTTCTGAAGGAGATGAACATAAATTGGGGTAGAATTTGGGGGGCACAGTGGTACATGGCTGTAATCCCAGATACTCAGTACATTGAGGCTTGATAATTACATACAAGACTAGCTGAGCCAACTCAGAGAGACTCTGTCTCAATCTGTCTCAAATGTATAAAAAAGACTAGGGATATACCTCAGTACTAGAATACTCCAGATCTAGAGCCTGGCAGAAATAAAATAAAATATAACCTGTATGCTAACAGTACCTCCTTGTAAAAACAATCACAAGGTCTTAAATGAGACAGTAAAGTTAACCTAAAATGAGCAGGTGTGGTGTCACCCATCTGTAATCCCAGGTACTCAGGAGGCTGAGACAGGAGAATCTTAAATGCAAAGCCAGCCTGGACAATTTAATGAGATGAGCTGGGCACAGTGGTGCATGCCTATAACCACAGGCCTCCAGGAGGCTGAGGCAGGAGGACTGCAAATTGAAACCCAGCCTAGGTAACTCAGTGAGACCTTGTCTCAAAAAATAAAAAAAAAGACTGAGGGTATAGTTTAGTGCAAAATCCCTAGATTTGATTCCCAGTACTCCCTGCCCCAAACTCTTGAGAACATAACACAGTGCAAGGCCTTAGTTTTAATCTCCAATATTGGAGAAAAAAGGGGCGGGGGTCCTAAATCTAAATGTAAGAGCTAAAACAATAAAACTCTTAGCATAAAAAACAGTAAATCCTTGTGACCTTAGATTAGAGTTTCTTAGATATGATACTAAAATCACAAATGATAAAGAAAATTAATCTAGATTTCATCAAAATTAAAAACTTTTGTTTTGAATAACACAATCAAGGAAGTGAAAAAGGCAGCTCAAACAATGGAAGAAAGTATTTGAATACATATTTCTCTAAGGAAGATGTACAAATGCCAAGGAGCACTTGAAAAGAAATCCAGTATTACCAGGCAGGGTGGCGCACGCCTACAATCCCAGCACTCAGGAGGCTGAGGCAGGAGGATCACTGTGACTCACAGGCCAGCCAGACAAACAGAAAACAAAAACAAAGACAAAAGCCAGAAGCTGCTCAGTATTGGCAGTCTTCAAGGAAATGCAAATGAACAGAGTAAGGTATCACTAGATTCCCCCAGTCCCATGATAAGCAGCATTTTAAAAAAAGACAATAAAGGTGGGAAAGGATGTGAAGACATTTGCTCTCTCATATGGCTGGTGCCCAGCCAATGTGGTACACGGCTTGGTGGCTCCTAAGAAGCTCGCCACGAAATGACCCCATGAGCCAGCAGTTCTTTTCCTAGGTCTATTCCAAGAGAATTAAACACTGCGTCTCAGCTTGCTCCTGCTGCTGTAATACCTGAGGCTGGGCAATCTGTAAAGGACACATATTCATTCTGTCACCATGTTGGAGGCTGGGGAGCCTGAGATCAAGGTGCCACCATTCAATGTCTGCTGGGGGCTGCTGTCTGCTTCCAACATGGCGCGGGGTTGGGCCGCTCCACCCTTGCTGGTGGAAGGAGGAAGGGCAGAGGGCCTCCTTCACCTGGGACCTTTCTAGAAGGCGCTGTCCCTGTATGCTCTGCCCTGTGACAGAATTGCTTCCCAGAAGCCACCATCTCTTTCCCTCCCTCCCTGCCTCCCTTCCTCTTCCCCTTCCTCTTTCTCCTTCTCTCCCTTCTTCCCTCCCCCCCCCTCCTTCTTTCCTTTTCTGTTTTCCTTTACTCTTTTTTCACTCTTTTACTTTTCCTTCTTTTTATGTTTTTTTCAGTGCTGGGGATCAAGCCCAGGCTTCCCACCTGATCATCAAATATTTTACTACTCAGCTACAACCTTAACCAACAAGGCCATGTGTCCTAATAGCCTGGTTTTAGAGATCCAATCTGAATCTAAATTAATAAATTTTAGAGAGGACACACACCATCACTGAAACCAATTTCCAACCGGGTGTAGTGGTGCATACCTGTAGTCCCAGCGCTATGGGAGGCTAAAACAGGAGGATCAAAAGTTTGAGCTCAGCCTGGGGAATTTAGTGACTTAGCAAGACCCTGTCTCCATAAAAAATTTTAAACTGAGCATGGTGGCACAAACTTGTAATCCCAGCTGAGGCAAAAGGATTGCCATGAGTTCAAGGCCAGCCTGGGCTACCTAGTGAGTCCAAGAAAGCACTTAGGTACTTTGCAGAGCTCAGGAAAGGTTGAGTTTGAAATGTTTTCTCAGCCTTCTCTGTTCTGGTGGAGGAGTAGGGTGTTTACAGATTCTTGCTTCATTGCTCACTCTTCTGGAACTGCTGCCTCCCATCCTTTTTCTTTTAATTTTTAAAGATGGAATCCCACTGTGTTGCTCTGGATACCTTGAACTCCTGGTCTCGAGTGATCCTTCTGCCTCAGTCTCCCAAGCACCTGGGATTATAGCTCAGCTCAATCTTCTTTATCTTTTGATTGTTGTTTTGAGACAGTGTCTCACTTTGTAATTCAGACTGGCCTTGAACTCACTATGTAGCCCAGGATGGCCTTGAACTTGAAGCAATCTTCCTGCCTCAGCCTCTAGAGTTCTGGTATTATAGACAGCTGAATTAGAAATATCCTAGGCAGTCAGACAGGACTAGGTTCCAGAGAGAGTCAATACAGAAGATGAAAACACATTACAACTGTGCCTTGAAATTGCATCTGTTGGAGGTCAGGCCTCAAGATAAAGATGGAATAACCAGGCTTACCTGCCTCCCCAAGGGATAAGACAGTGGTAACACCTGGCCCAATAAAGTCTGGGTAGACACTGGTCACCTCAGTGGTTGACCAAGACCCTCAGACCCATCTCTCTTTTTTGTCTTTTTGAGACAGGGTCTCACTATGCAGTTGAGGCTGGCCTTGAGCTCACTTTGTAGCCCAGGCTGGTCTCAAACTTGCAATGATCCTCTTGCCTCAGCCTCTGGAGTGCTAGAATTACAGCAGTGTGCCATCACGCTCGGCTGGACCCGTTCCTTTCTGAAAAGTTCACTGTTCTTTCCATATACACTTGCTACATGACTTACTTCCCCCACTGGATCAACATTACCTAAGTGGCATACTTGAAACCTAATTTTTTGATCATAGTTTTGTCCCACATTGTACTCACCTTATGATTTTGAACCCCCTTGTGAGTTTTGCTCTATAAAACTTCCTCTGGAAAGTGGGGTCTGCAGCAAACCACTCAGGTATCCTGTCTCTCTCAAGAGCTGTCTCTTGATAAAATTTCTTACTCTTAACCTCTGTTGTTCCTTAGAATTTATTCTTCAAGCAGGTGTGGTGGCACATGCCTGTAATCCCAGCACTCAGGAGGCTGAGGCAGGAGGATTGCTGTTAGTTTGAGGCCAGCCTGGGCTATGTAGCTCAAGGCCATCCTGAACTGCACAGTGAGACCCTGTCTCAGAAAGAAACCAAACAAATAAATAGAATTTATTCTTCAATTTTAGGGAACATGAACTCTGTGTATTGGACATCTATCAGGTTGGGAGTTACATTTATTTTCCGAAAGTCCTATATCACTGGGATCACAGGCCTCCACCATGCCCAGCTCTCCATTCAATCTTAATAGCAATCTCAGGTAGTGTTGTTCTAGCCCTTGTTACTACTGAAGAAGCTGATGATCAGTGAGGTCAGGTAAGGACACAAACATCCTAGAACCCAAGCCTGGATTTGAACTCCTGAAGGCCCGTCTGCTCTCAGGGCCCTCTTTCATGGCCTCCCTGCACACTTCGCTCCTATCACAGCCCAGTGCTCACCTCCGCACCAGCTGTTGATGCTGAGTTTATTTTGGACTCGCCTGTGGGAGGAAGGCTGGGGAATGGTTCAGGAACTGCCAGGTGCCAGCACAGCGTTGGCACTGAGGGTAGGACCCATGTGTGGGAAGTGAGTCCCAGTGTGGTGTCAGGTCAGTCACCTGGAGGAATCCTGAGGGGATGGCTGCAGCTCCCAGGCATCCTTGCTGCTCTCTGTGCCACCAGGAATGCTAGTGCATGCTGTGCCCGATGGGAGCTACAGTGAGGATGCACCGCCGAGTCACACGCCACCAGGTCGCTAGCTGAACGCAGGCCTCCTCTCCACACCCCAGTCCTGGCTCCCCCACTGCCAAGATGGCAGAGCCGTGAATCAAAATGCAGGCATGGGCAGCCACTCTCAGCCCCAGCAACCTCAGCCCCAGGTCAGGAGGAGGCTGTGGAGGAGCCTGGGGTTCCTCAGGCGTCAGTCTGGGTGACAGGAACTCATAATGAGCAACACAGATAGAAACTCTGCCTTCCTGAAGCTCACAGTCTGGTCAGGAGAGGACATTGTAGAGCATATTGGAAAGTGATAAATTTGGTATTAAAATATAAAACAAAGAGATCGGGCATAGTAGTCCACCTCTCAGGAGGCCAGAACAGGAGGACTGCCATGAGTTCAAGGCCAGTATGAACTACATAGTGAGGCCTTGTCTTGGAGGAGAAGAAAAAAAGAGAACATAACCAGAAAAAGGGTGGAGGTGGCAGTTGTTAACCCTGAAGGTCACCCAAGGGATTTACATGAAGGTGAAGATGCATCTGGCCATGTGCTCATGTCCTGGGAATCCCCTACCGTGACTCACTTGTGTCACTAGCTAAGGGACCATACCCTGTAAGATCGTGGTATTTGGCTAATGTGGTGGTACACACCTGTAATTACAGCTATTTGGGAAGCTGACACAGGACCATTCCAAGTTCAAGGCTGGCCTGGACAATTTACAGAGATCCTGTCTCAAAATAATTTTTTTTTAACATTCAGGAGGCTGAGGAGGACAGCTGCAAGTTCGAGGCCAGCCTGGGCTACAAAGGAGTTCAAGGCCAGCCTGAACTACATAGTGAAACTCTGTCTCGAAAAGACAAATTAATAATAATAGTAATATAAAATAAAATAAAATTTTAAAGCCTAGGGATATAGTTTAGTGGTAAAGTGACCCGGGGTTCAATCCCCAGTACCCCCACACACACACAAAATAAAAAAGAAAAGAGAAAGAAAAAAATATGTATTCATACCATTTTGTGGTTTGTCTTTTCAAACTTTGTGGGTTTTTTTGTGCTGGGGATGAAATCCAGGGCCTCATACACTGACCAAGTGCTCTAACCTAGGCACAAGTTTGATCTTGCCCTTTCCGGTCTCACTACCTGCAGTGGAGTCCCCTGGTCAGAGGACAGCGACCAGAGTCTTGTGTAATGCCTCTTAATACACAGCTGGCCCTGGCTACCTGCTGTCCTCCAGGCAAATCTCGTCTTGTGGCCATCTTCCCACAGAGAGCTGAGTGGGGATCACACTTCCATAGGAGATTTTTGCCACACACAGTCTTCCGTTCCTGTCGGCTGTTGCTTACTGCTGCCTAAACTCCAGGTTTAGCTACTGTAGGAACCCTGCTGACTACAGTCCCTGCCCGTCAGGTCTGTTAGGTGACATCAGTATGTGCGCTCTTTGTACCCCAGGCTTTAGGGCTGTATTTAAATATCTTCCCCTCTGTGACTTCTCTAAGGGAAAGGTTTTAGTTTGCATGGAAAGTGCTTCCTAGATATGGGTGAATGCATGAATACACTTAAGGTAGAATCATGTGGTAGGGACCCACACAGAACGCATGAGACCTGCAGAAGCAAAGGAGTCAGCCAGAAACGCGAACCATCAAAATTAGGGAAGAAAAGTTTTATTTAGCTTACAGTTTCTGGAGATTTCAGTCCATAATCAGCTGGCTCCAAGGCAGGGTGGCATGGCACTGGGGCGACACTTCAAGAAGCCAGAGCAAAAAGGGGGAGAAACACAAGCCTCTTTTCCTCTCTTATATTGTACACAGGCCACCCCCCTCCCTTTCAGGGCAGGTGTAGCACTCACAAAATCTCGCCCTGATTCGCACAAGATGAGGATATTTACAAAGTAAAATCTGGTTTCCTGCCGAGTCTCTCAGTTGAACTTCTAAACTTCTCAAGTGGACGCAACGTATCAACCATAACAGTCTCGCTACGCAGTTCAGGTTGGCCTTGAACTCACTTGGTAGCCCAGGCTGGCCTGGATCTCACAGCAGTCCTCCTGCCGCGGCCGCCAGAGTTGCTGGGATTACAGACGTGCGCCACCACGCCTGGCTTCAAGAAAGTTTTTAAAGAGCTGGGGGTGTAGCTCAGCGGGAAGACCCTGGGTTCAATCCCTCTCACTCCCCTCCAGAAATAGGTGCGTGTCTGCAACTAGCACAATGACAAGCACGCTGCGAGCCCTCATCCTGTAGGATGAGAGGGTGCACAGAGGTACACGGACACCGCCTCTTTTGCCCACGCACAGCGCGCCATCCGCCCGCTCGCCCAGGACCACACTGCGGGGCAGCGATGGAGGCGCGGGGACCCCGGCTCTGCGCTCTGAGGGACAGTGCGTTGCGGCGCGCGTGGCCGCGCAGGCGCCCAGGGCGCTCGACCCCGGAGCGTTAGAGCGCGGGGGGCCGCGAGGAGGCGACGGTTGATCCCGGAGCGGCGAGCGAGCGGCGGGCAGCAGGAGGC